>CAUYON010196890.1:0-125191 GCA_963573935.1 Arctocebus calabarensis
ATTTTTGGAGACAGAGCCTCAAGCTGTCACCCTGGATAGAGTGGCATCACAGCTCACAGCAACCTCCAATTCCTGGGCTCAAGCGAGTCTCCTGCCTCTGCCTCCCAAGTAGCTGGGACTACAGGCACTCGCCACAACGCCCGGCCATTTTTTGGTTGCATCCGTTGTTGTTTGGCCGGCCCGGGCTGGATTCAAACCCACCAGCTCAGTTGTACGTGGTTGGCGCCTTAGCCCGCTGAGCCACAGGCGCTGAGCCTTGCTGCTTGTTTTAGCACCCAAGTATATAGATATCAGAGTTTGAGTTTACAAACCCTTTGATCTAGTCAAAAATTCTTTTTTTTTTTTTTAAAGATAAGAGTCTCACTCTGTCACTCTGGGTAGAGTGTGTGACAGTATAGATCAACAGCAACCTCAAACTCTTGGGCTCAGGAGATCCTCTTGCCTCAGCCTCCTGAGTGGCTGAAACTACAGGTGAAGGCCAGGCTAGTTTTTCTGTTTTTAGTAGAGAAGTTTTTCACTCTTGCTTAGGCTGGTCTCCAACTTGTGAGCTCAATCGATACTCTCTCCTTGGCCTCCCAGAGTGCTAGCATTACAGGTGTGAGCCACTGAGCCTGCCCCCCCAAATTCTTAAGTCTCCTAAATGGAGATTCTTGAAATTGGAGTGGTTTTGGGAGTGGAGCCTTGTCAGCACTGTGCCCCAGATTCTGCTCAGGTACCTATGGAGCTGTCTGCAGCTACTGTGTCCCTGGGCTGAGTGAGGGGCAGACTGATGGCTGGGGGAGAGTGCCTTGACCTGCCTTCTTCCTTCAGCTGGAAGGCTTCCAGCTTTCATGTGGGGCTGGAGACATCAGGAGGCTGCACATCCACCTCCACATCTGCTGGAGTTAGTCCGCCATTCAGAATCTCTCACTGGCTCCCTGCAGCCCAGGCTGCTTAGCTTTCATAGCAGCTTCCCAGAAGGTCCCCAGGCCATGGCTATCGGCTATCTTCTAGACCAGTTTGGTGCTTCTGGAGGGTAGAGAGTGTACCTTATTCATGCTCATATCTTCTGGCTTGCTGAGGATGTAAGACATGTTTACAAAACCCTGTGGATAATTAAAATACCTACTGTGTGCCAGGAGCAAGTTATATATATATATAAAATCTCATTTAATCCTCTCAACAGGAATATGAGTTATTTTACTGGATAAGAAAATAACACTTAGAAATACAGTGACTGGCCTAAGATCCTCGGAGAGAGATAAGATTTAATTTCTATTGCTCGGACAGCCAACTCCTGCACATTGTTCCTGGCTCTGCACTTCAAAACACAGCAGTCACCATTGCCACTCTTGATGACATGTTTGATGTAGCTGATCCTCCCAAAGAGGAAACGGAGGCCCACAGTTGACTGTTTAGAAAACTGTGAGCTGTCCAAGGTCACACAACTAGTAATTAGTGGAGCTAGAATTCCTAACCAGGTCCAACGGATGTGTTCTTTCCAGTGCCCAAATGCCTCTCATGAAAATGCATGCTTGCTTGTTTATACAGGTGCAATTTATCCTGCATTATGATGGGATAATGGGTTGTTTTCTTAAGTAACGTAGACAGGTCATTTGTTTAAGTTCACAGACGCTTCATAGCTTCAACTAATTTAATAAATAACGTGAGAACGTTAGTCATGTGTAAAGTGGTGAGTTGGCAGCGTATACCAGAAGATTGAGAAGATGTTTCTTGTCTTTCAGCTAACTATTTCACTGTTTGGAGTTTACCCTTAGGAAATAATCAGAGATGTGTAAAACATATGAGAATGCTCATCTCACTTTTCTTATATGATATATAATATACATAGGGAAAAATTGGAAGCAATCCGAATGTCCACCATAGAAATTGGCTAATGTCCTAATAGCATGAGGAACAATGTGTTCTAACTATACTTTAGAACTATTTATGTATTATACTTAGAAAAGTACACGTTTTATTTTGTTTCAAGATCGTGTGTGTGTCTATATTTACACATGTGCATACTCACTCTGATTATGAGGGGTTCATTTTCTTGTTCAGGCTTTAAATGGTTTCTAGGCTGGGCGCGGTGGCTTACGCCTGTAATCCCAGTGCTCTGGGGAGGCTGCAGCTGGTGGATCACTTGAGCTCAGCAGTTGAAGACTGGCCTGACCAAGAGTGAGACCCTGTCTGCTTAAAAATACAAAAAAAAAAAACAAAACCTAGCTGGGCATTGTTTCAGGTGACTGTAATGCTAGCTACTCAGGAGGCTGAGGTAGGAAGATTGCTTGAGCCCAAGAGTTTGAGATTGCCGTGATCTGTGATGAAGAAACGGCACTCTACCCAGGGCGATAGGGTGAGATTGTCTCAAAAGAAAACAAAATTTTCTAGATTTTCAACAGTGAACAGTATTACATGTATAACAGATAAAATTTATATTAAAGAAAACAGGGTAAGCGCTTTCAGTGAATGTCTGAGTAGAATAAGTTAAACTTATTCTTCATGAGTGGTAGAAAGAAACCGGCCTAAACTTGTCTATCCGCTTTAGACCATACTCCATTGAAACCCTTAAAGGGAACTATTACACAATTTCTTCACTTGGAGCAGCAACATTTTATATTTGCATGTTGTTAATTGATGTAGCTATGAAACATACTCTGGCTTGAACTTTAACATCCATATGCTAGAATTCAATAAGAGAAAATGCAAAGTTTTTCGATCACAACTACTATACAGCATCATATGCTCTCAA
Organism: Arctocebus calabarensis; assembly: GCA_963573935.1. Lineage (NCBI taxonomy): Eukaryota > Metazoa > Chordata > Mammalia > Primates > Lorisidae > Arctocebus > Arctocebus calabarensis. The sequence continues at coordinate 2,735 of CAUYON010196890.1, forward strand.
GTTAATATAAATATTTGCTTTTGGAAAGGGAAAGTTTACTTACGGGCAAAAAAGAGATTTAAAAAATATATTAAACTCAGTTATTTGGGCTGGGTGCAGTGGCTCACGCCTGTAATCCTAGCACTCTGGGAGGCTGAGGTGGGTGGATAGCTTGAGCTCATGAGTTCGAGACCAGCCTGAACAAAAGTGAGACCCCCGTCTCTGCTGTGAGCTTTGATGCCATGGCCCTCTACCCAGGGAGACAGCTTGAGACTCTGTCTCAAAAACCAAAAAACAAAACTCAGTTATTTGGTTTTGCGTAAATGAGATTAACCAAAATATTTGAAGCCAAACTGAATTAAGTGCCATAAGTACCTTTGTTTTCCTTCTGATTCAAAGGAAAACATAGAACTCATAGGGTCTGTTCTTCGATGTGTCGACGTAGAATAATCTTTTTTTTGAGACAGAATCTCACTATGTCGCCCTTGGTAGAGTGCTGTGACGTCACAACTCACAGCAACCTCCAACTCTTGGGCTTAAGTTATTCTCTTGCCTCAGCCTCCCAAATAGCTGGGACTACAGGCACCCTCCACAACACCCAGCTATTTTTTTTTTCCTTTTGGTTGTAGTTGTCGTTGTTTGGCAGGCCCAGGCTGGGTTTGAACCCACCAGCTCTGGTGTATGTGGCTGGTGCCCTAGCTGCTGAGCTACAGGTGCCACGCCAGAACAATCTTTTTTACAAAGTATATTTAGACTGAATGGTTCAGCTCAGGTGTATGTGGCTGGCACCCTAGCCTGTTGAGCCATAGGCGCCGAGCCATAAATAAACATTTTAATAAAATGTTTGTTTATTTATTTTGTTATTGGGTTAGTATTATAAAATTCATGAGAATGAAAATCTGGACCACACTGACTAATATGTTATTTTGTGATGATCTTGTCTTTCTAGATCAAATTCGATGCTGGGACACTCCTTCTTAGTACACATCGTCTGATTTGGAGAGATCATAAAAATCATGTAAGATACTTTTTTTTGCGTCTGATGTAGATTTTGTTATCTATCTATCGAGACAGGGTCTCACTATGTTGCCCAGGCTTGAGTGCAGTGGTTGTTGATAGACACAGTCATAGCACGCCACATTCTTGCACCCCTGGGCTCAAGTGATCCTCCTGCCTAAGCTTCCTGAGTAACTGGGACTATAGGCATGGGCCATTGTGCCTGGCTTTGTTGTGGGTTTTATTATTTATTTATTTATTATTATTTTTTTGGAGATAGAATTCCACTCTGTTGCCCTGCCATGATGCTGTAGCTCACAGCAACATCAAACTGGTGGGCTCAAGTGATCCTTTTGTCTCAGCCTCCCTAATAGCTGGGATTGGCCCGCCACAGTGCCTGGCTGTTTTTTTAGAGACAGGGTCTCACTGTTGCTTAGGCAAGTGTTGAACTCTTGAGTTCAAGCATGTGGGTTTTAAATGACTGAAGTTTTTCTTTCCTTTTTTTTTTTTTCGGCGAAACCATAGATGGATATAATAACTTTTCCTTTTCAGAATGTCAAAAAAGTGTGACCCATATGATTTCTCTAAATGGAAAACCAAGAAAGGAGTTGAGATGTTGGCTGATATTCAGCTCCAGAAAAGTCTGTGTTGTTACTGGATGGAGTTACTAGACTACTGTTTTGTAAAAGCTAGTCAAATCCTACTCCGTACCTGAATGTCATATGTGTAATGGGGAAATAAGTGTCCCATTAGTTCTAGAGATCTTTCAAAAGGGCTCGTATACCTTTAAAACTACTGGTTCTCTCTCCCAGCTTATTGTTGAGAATCAGGAGGACAGGTCTGCTATGAAGTACATACTTTTTACCTAGACATGAGATATTATTGTTATTATTTTGAGACAGAGTCTCACTCTGTCACCCTCATTAGAGCACAATGACGTCACAGCTCACAGCAACCTCAAACTCTTGGGCTAAAGTTATCCTCTTGCCTCAGCTTCCCAAGTAGCTGGGACTATAAGTGCTGCCATGACACCTTGCTAGTTTGCTAGTTTTTCTTATTTTATTTTATTTCATTTCATTCTTTTTTTTTTTTTTTTTTAGACAGAATCTTACTTTGTCACCCCAGTAGAGTACGGTAGCTTACAGCAACCACAAACTCTTGAGGCGCAAGCCATCCTCTTGCCTCAGCCTCTCAAATAGTTGGGACTACAGGTGTCCACCACAACACTTGTGTCCACTGCAACGCTTGTCTATTTTTTTTTTTTTTTTTAAGAGACGGGGGTCTCTCTCTTGCTCAGGCTGATCTTGAACTCATGAGCTCATCAGTCCACCCTCCTCAGCCCTGCAGAGTGCTAGGATTACAGGTGTGAGCCATCACGCCAGGCTGAGATATTATTTCTGGGTATTATTGTTTCCGAGTCAGAAAGAGGAAAAAACCTTGCTACCTTACTCCACCCCCCCAATCTTTTTAGGAGTGAGGAATAAGTTATGTCTATATAAAGCTGATAACTTTATTCTGAAGTGCTTCAACTTGAAAGAATATATACATTCATCTCAGGGTTGTTGGTTAGGTAGCTATGTTCTTATTTTCCTAATTACTTCCCCTCTATGAAATTTTAATTCCACAAATAAACAATGTACTGTATTATGGCCCTTGAAAGTCTGTTAACTGTTGCAATATCTGACTTTTGTCCCCTAGATCCGATGTTGCCACTGTTGAAAATGCATGCCTGTTTATGTTGTCTAATTCTTTTAAAAGTCACCTGTATCCAGGAAAGAAATCTTTTGGGGAGGGATGGAGTAGGTGTCCTTAAACTATATATGTTGATATTATAATTTTTAATTATCATATAAAGAGCCCAAATTGGACAAATTCTTAGACCTATTACATTCTATTCATGCATAATAGTTTTTAAAATTAAATGTACTAATAAAGGGACACTATTCTGTTTAAACCTAATTTTGTGCATGTGTATGGGTGAAGTATTTGAATTATAAAAGATGAAAAAATCACTTATGTAATGTATTCCTTAAGTTGTTTTGATGTATCTGTTTTGCTTTCCATGTAAGAAAATATCATATCTAAAAGGTTTTCATACAAACATTTCTCTTAGAAAGTGTATCCATTATTAAAAATAAAGGTAATTACAGCTGCTTTTAAACCTCTTGTGTTCTTCTGTGTGTCAAAATGCTACCATAGTGTTGTTTTTTATTTTTGAGACAGTTTCATTTTGTCACCCTCGGTAGAGTGCTGTGGAGTCCTAGCTCACAGCAACCTTAAACTCTTGGGCTTAAGCTGTTCTCTTGCCTTGGCCTCCCCAGGTAGCTGGGACTACAGGTGCCCACCGCAACGCCTGGCTGTTTTTTTGTTACAGTTGTCATTGTTGTTTAACTGGCCTGGGTTGGGTTCGAGTGTAGGTTGCTGGCGCCCTAACCACTGATCTATGGGTGCTAAGCTTGAATGATCTTTTTAATGTACTGTTGAACTTAATTGTTAATATCTTCTTGATAATTTTTTCTTCTCTGTTTATGCCTAGAACTGTCCTATAGTTTTCTTTTTTTGTTGTATTCTTATCTGGTTTTGGAATTAGGGTAATGCTGGCCTCATAAAATGAGTTTGGAGGCCTTGCATGGTGGCTCATACCTGTAATCTGGGAGGCTGAAGCCAGTGGATTGCTGGAGCTCAGAAGTTCACAACCAGCCTTAGCAAGAGCGGGACCATGTGTCTACTAAAAATAGAAAAAAGAAAAACCCCCAAACTTAAAGAGCATAGTGGCACATGCCTGTAGTCCCAGCTACTTGGGAGACTGAGGCTAAAGGATTGCTTGAGCCCAGGAGTTGGAGGTTGCTGTTAGCTCTGACACTACAGGACTCTACTAGGGCGACAGAGTGAGACTCTGTTTCAAAAAACAAGTGTTCTCTCCCTTTTAATCTTCTGGAATAGTTTGAGAAGGATTTGGTATTAATTCTTTATGTGTTTGGAATTTAGCATTCAGCAGTGACGCCATCATGGTTTGAGCTTTTCCGACATGGGAGACTTTTTATTACTAATTAAATTTCCTTACTTGTTATTGGCTTATTTAGATTTTCCATTTCTTCCTTACTTAATGTTGGTAGGTTGCATGTATCCAGGAATTTATCCATTTCTTCTGTTATTTACCATTATATTTGCATATAGTAATAGTATATAGTGATCTTACCTGCAAAGTTTTTTCTTTTAGTATTTTAGATATATCATCCCATGCTCTCCTGGCCTACAAGGTTTCTGCTGAGAAATCTGCTGATAAACTAATGACAATTCCATTATATGTAACTTAATGTTTTCCTCTTGGAGCTTTTAGAATTCTCTCTTTGTCTTTGACTTTTGGCGTTTTGATTACAGTACATCTTAGAGATGACCTTTTCATTTTATTTATTTATTTTTTATTAAATCATAACTGTGTACATTAAAGCAATCATAGGGTACAATGTGCTGGTTTTATATACAATTTGAAATATTTTCATCAAACTGGTTAACATAGTCTTCATGGCATTTTCTTAGTTATTGTGTTAAAACATTTGTATTCTACACTTAGTAAATTTCACATGTACCCTTATTAGATGCTCCGTAGGTGTGGTCCCAGCAATTCCCCTCCCTCCACCCATCCTCCCCCCTCCCTTCCTTCCCTCTCCCCTTTCCCCTTCTTCTTGGGCTATAATTGGGTTATAGCTTTCACATGAAAGGTATAAATTGGTTTCATAGTAGGGCTAAGTACATTGGATACTTTGAATCTAATTGGGTTCTTTGAGCTTCCTGGATCTGAATGTCCATATCTTTCCCAAGACTTGTGAAGTTTTTAGCTATTATTTCATTAAATAGGTTTTTTCCCCTGTGACAACCCTATAATGCATTTTTTTTTTTTTTTTGCTTAATTGTGTCCTGTAGTCCAATAGGCTTTCTTTGTTCATTTATATTATTTCTTTTTCTCTCTGATGGGCTTATTTCAAAAGATGTCTGCAAGTTCAAAATTCTTTTTGTCCTTTTGATCTAGTCTGTTGTTGAATATCTCAGTTTTACTTTTTCATTATTATTTTATTATTTAATTCATTGAATCTTTAGTTCCAAGGTCTATGTTTGGTTCTTTCTTGTGATAGCTATTGCCATATTGCCAATTTCTCATTCAGATAATGAATCGTGTCCTAATTTTATTGAATAATTTGTCTGTATTCCCTTGTATCTTGTTGGGTTTCTTTAAGATGATTATTTTGAATTCCTCTTTAGGTATTTTGTAAATGTCCTTTTCTTTGGGGGTCTGTTACCTGAAGATTATATTGCTCTTTGGGGGGTGTCATGTTTCCATGCCTTTTCATGCTTCCCGTGTCCTCACGTTGACATCTACACATCTAGTTGAACAGTTGCTGTTTCTAATTTTATGGAGTAGTTTTTGTAGAGAGAGACTTTCTCCTGTAAACAGGTCCTAGGGTGTCAATTGGGTATGGTATATTGGCATTGGCTTTGGCTCTGGATGGACTCATTACCATGATCTGTGTGTAGTTTCTTCAGCTGTAATCCTCACTAGTGATGATTCTGATTGCCTCAGTGGCCTAGACCATGAAGTTTGTGATGGTAGTGGAGTGGTTTTGCTAGGAGCAGGGGCATTTGGCTGGTTTTGGGTCAGGGTTACTTGGGCATGGTGGGCTGGCAGACTGTGTAGTGAGCTTTCCAGGGGGAGTAGGGCTCCTGATGACTGGCTGTTAGGCTGGGCAGGAGTGCACACTGGCACAGAAGGCTTGTTGGCTGCATGGCAGTCTCTCTGTGAGACAGGGCTGCTTCTGCATTAGCTATTGCCTTGTGCTGGGGTAGGCAAGTCAGGTGTGCTGGCTGTGCAGCACAACTCTGCATGGATGTGATGGGCTGGTTAGCTGTTTGGTGGCTTTCCAGCTATTCATGTTTACCTAATCCCTGGGGGTAGGATGGGGTGAGTGCTTCATGGGTTTGGATGCCAGAGTCTCAGACATCCCATTGGGTCTAGGCTTCATGTAACTAGGGTTATGGTGTCATGGTCACCTTTGTGAATGTGGTAGAATAATGGTGGGGCTTGAGGGATTGAGAAAGGCAGTGGCCACTGGCCCCCAGGGCAGGACACATTCTAGTAGTGTGTCCAGTTTCAAGATGTCATACCATAGAAGCCCAGGTTCTAAGTGCAGGGGGTATACAACCTAGGCTCTTACTCTGGGGCAATGCAGCCACACAAACTCCTGGTAACTCACCAAACTGGATTTGGGGCCTATGAGGACCAGGGGACTCTCCTGTAACAGAGAAAAGTATCTGTGGTGGTCAGGAGAATTGCTAGGAGTCTCTAGGTTACCTTTTTCCCATAAGAAGATCCCCCAACTCTTAGCCAATCCTGGTGGGGGAGACAGGGTGGCAGAGGCAATTTGCCTCATTCTTCTCTCTATATTCCACAGGGATTTTGCTGCTTCCCTCTCCAGCATATCTCTTTAGTCACTCCAGTTCAAATATAGTTGCTTATTTATTGTTTTGGTGTCTTTCTGTTGGGGGTATTAAGTGTTAAGCAACTCCAGTAGGTGTCTTTTTGATACGAGTGAGTCAATTGCCACATCTTCTAGATGAATTGACTCTTTAATCATTGAAAAATGTCCTTTGTATTTAGTAATGATTCGTGTTTTGAAGTTTATTTTGCCTAATATTAGTGTAGCTCCTCCGGTTTGATTATTTGTTCTATTTATGTCTTTGAATGAAAAATGTGTCTTTTGTAGATGCTTTGAATTTAGAGTATATTTTTAAAGCCATTCTGATGATCCCTGTATTTTAATGGAGATGTTTAGTCTATTTTCATTTAATATAATTATTATTTTTTAATTGTTGGGATTCATTGAGGGTACAAAGAACCAGGTTACACTGATTGCATTGGTTAGGTAAAAGCCCTCTTATAATTGTCCCACCCCCAAAAGGTGTGTCACACACTGTGACCCCCCACCCCCTCTCTCCTTCCCTCTCTGTACTTTCCCCGCTCCTGACTATCTACCAGGTCATTAATTGTCCTCAAATAAGAATTCAGAATATAGGATTCTTGCTTCTCCATTCTTGTGATGCTTTACTAAGAATAATGTGTTCTATTTCCATCCAGATTAATACAAAAGATGTAAAGTCTCCATCTTTTGATGGCTGAATAGTATTCCATGGTATACATATACCACAGCTTATTAATCCATTTCCTGGGTTGGTGGGCATTTAGGCTATTTCCACATTTTGGCGATTGTAAATTGAGCTTCAATAAACAGTCTAGTGAAAGTGTCCTTATGATAAAAGGATTTTTTTCTTCTGGGTAGATGCCCAGTAAAGGGATTGCAGGATCAAATGGGAGATCTAGCTTGAGTTCTTTGAGGGTTCCCATTCTTCCTTCCGAAAAGGTTATATTAGTTTGCAGTTCCATCAGCAATGTAAAAGTGTTCCTTTCTCTCTACATCCACGACAGCATCTGCAGTTTTGAGATTTTGTGATGTGGACTGTTCCCACTGGAGTTAGATGGTATCTCAGGGTGGTTTTGATTTGCACTTATCTAATAATTAGGGATGATGAGCATTTTTTCTTATGTTTGTTAGCCATTCGTCTGTCTTCTTTAGAGAAAGTTCTATTCATCTCTCTTGCCCAGTGATTAAAGGGATTGTTGGCTCTTTTTATGTTGATTAATTTGAGTTCTCTGTTAGTTATCAAGCTTTTGTCTGATTCAAAATATGCAAATATCCTTTTCCATTGTGTGGGTTGTCTATTTGCTTTGGTTGTTGTCTCCTTAGCTAAATAGAAGCGTTTCAGTTTAATTAAGACCCATTTGTCTATTTTTGTTGTTGTTGCAATTGCCACTGGAATCTTCTTCATAAATTCTTTCCCTAGGCCAATATCTTAAAGTAGTTTTCACATGCTTTCTTTGAGGATTTTTACGTTTCATGCCTTAAAGTTAGGTCTTTTATCCATCTTGAATCAATTTTTGTGAGTGGAGAAAGGTGCTGGTCCAGTTTCAGTCTCTTACATGTAGATATCCAGTTCTCCCAGCACCATTTATTGAATAGGGATTCTTTCCTCCAGTGTACGTTCTTGTTTGGCTTATCAAAGATTAGGTGGCTGTAAGATGTTAGTTTCATCTCTTGGTTTTCTATTCAGTTCCAGATGTCTATGTCTCTGTTTTTGTGCCAGTACCATGCTGTTTTGATCATTATGGCTTTGTAGTACAGCCTAAAGTCTGGTTTATATTACTAAAGTTTGTTTATATTACTAAGAATTGCCTTGGCTACACTGCCATGGCAAAAACCTATATGGTTTTTTTTCTGTTTCCATACAAAACAAAGAATTATTTTTTCCCAGTCTTGAAAGCATGATGTTGGCATTTTAATAGGGATGGTATTGAATCTGTAGATTGCTTTGGGAAGTATAGAAATTTTAACAATTTTGATTTTTCCCAGCTATGAGCATGGTATGTTTTTCCTTTAGTTAATATCTTCTGCTATTTCTTTTCTTAGGATTTCATAATTTTCTTTATAGAGGTCCTTCACCTCTTTTGTTAGGTATATTCATAGGTATTTCATTTTCTTTGAAGCTACTGTGTCCTTAATTAGCTTCTCCTCTTGACTGTTATTGGCATATACAAAAGCTACTGATTTGTGGACATTGATTTCATATCCTGAGACATAGTTTTTTGATCACTTCCAGGAGTCTTTGGGGTTCTCTAAGTCATTTAATATAATTATTGATAAGGGCACTATTTGTATCTGTCCCTTTGCTATTGTTCTTTCTGTTCCTTTTTCTCCTTTTTGTTCAGATTCCCATTATGTATATGTTAGTATGCTTGATGATGACTTCCCACAGGTCCTGAGTTTTATTTATTTAGTTTTATTTGTTTTTTTCTTTATGTTCCTCAGACTGGTTAATTTCAATTGACCTATCTTCAAGTTTTCTGACTCTTTCTTCTGTATGCTTATATCTCCCGTTAAAACCCTTTAGTGAATTTTTCATTTTAGCTATTTATTTATTTATTTATTTTTGTGAGACGGAGTCTCACTCTGTCACCCTGGAGTAGAGTGCTGTGATGTCATAGCTCACAGCAACATTACTCTCTTGGGCTCAAGAGATCCTTTTGCCTCAGCCTCCTAAGCAGCTGGGTCTATAGGCGCCTGCCTGGCTAGTTTTTCTATTATTAGTAGAGACAGGGTCTTGCTTTTGGTTGGACTTGTCTTGAACTCCTAAGCTGAAACGGATCCACCCTGGCTCAGCCTCCCCAAAAGCTGGGATTAGAAGCATGAGCCTCCACACCCAGTTCTAGTTTCTTTTTTTAATGACTTTTCTGAGATACATAATAATTCTGTAACATCTGTAGTCATGTGTGGCCACCAAAGTCTCTGCTCAATTAACTTAGACATAAGCTAATGATTAGATAGAGATTTCCTCAAATGGCTAGACCCAAAGAGTCTCTTATTCTTTGCCAGGGGGCTCTGTATGGATTCTAGGGCAGTTTTTTAACACTCAGCTAGGGAAATTGTACGGGTCTCAAGGTCAGACACAGGTGATAGCCTAGGGCAGTGGTCCTCAACCTTCCTAATGCCGCAACCCTTTAATACAGTTCCTCATGTTGTGGTGACCCCCAACCATAAAATTATTTTCGTTGCTGTATTTGGGGGTCACCACAGCATGAGGAACTGTATTAAAGGGTCGCGGCATTAGGAAGGTTGAGAACCACTCGCCTAGGGCCTTCTCAGGTCTTTCCTGAGCGTGTACACAGCCCTATACATGCCTGTGTCCTTCTAGACCTTTAAAAAGTCCCCATGGATTTGCCATTCCCCAGATTTTCCCTTTAAACTTTTTGGTTAGACTATTTTTTATCCCAACTGTTATCCACTATCCAGACAGCCACAACATTAAATAGTCATTGCTGACTATTTCTGACAAATTCCCTTGTAGAAGAGACCATTTGCACTGGGCTAACTTTGGTTCAGGTCAAATAAAGATAAGCTTTGTGAATAGGATCCTCCAAGGAGTGACCAGACAGGTTAGTAGAGACAGGGTCTTGCTTTTGACAAGACAATTCTCTGGAGACATGGCCTTGAATGAGCTCCAACATGGTTCTAATTCCCACATTAGCACTTCCCCACAGCTGCCAGGTTGCTGGTATTCACATTTTCAAGGCTACTGCTGAGCTGAGGAGGGGGCATGGAAATGGGACAAGTTAAAACCCTATAAAACTACTCTCTGTTCTTACCAAGTGTCAGCCAATTTTCTTGAATATATATTCCCTGGGTTACTGTAAGCCTTTTATTTATTTTCCAAAGTTCTGAAAAAGTTGATTATGACAAGTTTTGACATTGTTCCAGCTGATTTTATAGGGACGGAGAATGTTCAGAGCACCTTATCCCCCCATCTTTGCTGATGGCAACCTGGATACCTTGAAATTTTTAGCATACGGCATCTTTTTCACAGTTAATCAGTATTTCTATCTTTCTCCTTCTTCAATCAAGAATAACATGGGCATGATTTTACTTTCTCCTCCCCAGGTCTCTGCCACTTTTCTTACTGAAGCTATTTAGGATTTTTGTTTGTTCTAGATTCTATCAATAAAACAGCAACATTATTTATGCTTAATGACTCATTTTATTAATTTCTGTGCATATAATCCTTTCTTGTGTTCCAGGTCTTCCTTTTTGCTAGAGAACATTTTCTAGCGTTTTTTTTAGTGAGAAGTTTATGGTCTAAGAAATATTCTAACTCGTGCAATATGAACATATTTTTATGTTGTTCTAACATTTGACTAATAGTTTGGATATACAATTTAGGTTCAAAATTATTTCGTCTTAGAATTTTGGAACTATTTCTATATTATCTCCCTTTTAATGTATCTTTTGAAATAATTTCAAACATAAGGAATAGTTGCAACAGTGTAAAGAATTTCTGTATCCCCTTCACCCAGATTTACCTGCTTTTGTTGTATTACTTCTCATGTTTGTTTTATTATTTTATTTTTTTCTTTATCTCTATGTTTTTCCTGAACTCTTTGATAGCAAGTTGTAGACATCTTTTCCCTTTACTTTTAAATATCTCAGTGTGTACTTTCTAAGGGCAAGAATATTCACTTATATAACCTTAGACCAGTGGTTCTCAACCTTCCTAATGCTGTGGCCCTTTAATATAGTTTGCGACCCACAGGTTGAGAACTGCTGCCTTAGACTATTTTCAAATGTTGCCAAATGCCCTATAATGAAGTTTTTGGCATTTTTTTTCTGGTCCAAGATCTATTTCATTTTCCTTTCTCTTTAATAGTCACTCTTTGTTAATCTGAGCCAGTTCCTCAGTTTTTATCTTTCCCAACACTGATATTTTTTGAAGAGTACAGACCAGTGTTTTGTTGAATCTCCCTCCATGACACTGCATTTTTATATCCAATGTTGCCAAAAAGAATTTGGAGGTGGAGAAACTGAACAAGAGTATATTTAACTCAGCATAACCATTCTCTTCAGAAGCTAGGGAGATAAACAATGTCCTTTTGGAATAGCCAATACTCAAACTCATCAAGTTCTGTTCAAGCTCAGAATTCATGGAGTTGCCACTTGCCCCAGTAACAGCTCATTTTGGAGGGAAGAATTTACTTCCATTTCAAATGAATGAGATCGTTCTATGTGGTGGGAGCTATCCAAACCCATCTCTGATTCTCACATAACGTCTTATTTCTGAGAGGTTGTACGCTGCCTTTTTTCAACTACACTTAGAACCGTCCACAGCAACTACTGTCATATCATCGTATAAATACCAATGGCCACGGCTCGGTGCCTGTGGCTCAATGGGCTAAGGCACCAGCCATGTACACCTGAGCTCCCGGGTTCGAATCCAGCCTGGACCTGCCAAACAACAGTGGTGGCTGCAACCAAAAAATGGCCGGGCATTGTGGCAGGCGCCTGTAGTCCCAGCTACTTGGGAGGCAGAGGCAGGAGACTCGTTTGAGCCAAGGAATTGGAGGTTGCTGTGAGCTGTAATGCCACGGCACTCTACCCAGGGTGACAGCTTGAGGCTCTGTCTCAAAAAAAAAAAAAAATACCAATGGCCACAATATATTTCCAGTTATCACTGTAAACCATCATAGAATCAGAAGAGATTCAGAGTTCACTTATATGAAGAAGTAAATGAGGCCGGGCGTGGCAGTTCATGCCTGTAATCCTAGCACTTGGGAGGCCGAGGTGGTTGGACACCCTGAGCTCACAGGTTTGAGACTAGCCTGAGCCAGAACGAGACCCTGTCTCTAAAAAAAAAAAAAAATAGCCTGGCGTTGTGGGGGGGCCCTATAGTCCCAGCTACTTTGGGAGGTTGAGGCAAGAAGATCACTTGTACCTAAGAATTTGAGGTTGCTGTGAGCTAAGACGCCACAGCACTCTACTAAGGGTGACCAAGTGAGATTCTGTCACAAAAAAAAAAAATAGTTGGAGGGCTGGTGAAGGCATGTAACTTATTAGTGCCACAGCCACTTCTTGAATTAATATTCTGATTTATTATTAATATTTAAACTTGAAATGATCTATCAATGTTAAGGTAAACCACTTTTTAGGAATGGCAAGAATGCAATGGACACATGAATTAAATTAATACTGAAAACGGGTGTGGTGGACAGAGTTCACGTGTCCAGGACTAAGATGCTGTGATTCTTTGTGTAAGAAAAGGACCTAGGTGGATGATATACATGAAGTATCCTCAGAGGGGGCTCTATAAGATCAGAAGAGAGACTGCAATTCATTATTCTAAGAGCATCTTAACTGTCAGCACATTGAATTAAGGGGTCAGTAGCAAAGAGGTTCTTCCCAGTTAACAGCCACAAATGTGAAGGATTAGAGGTCTTTAATTCAGAGGAAAGTCTCTAGCCATGTAAACTCAGAGATTTATTGCTCACCCAGTGATGAGTGCAATGAAATCTGGGGTCAACATCCTTCACTACATCTGCTTTTGATCAGCTCAGCAGAGTTAGTTATTTGTGTCAAGAGTTCTTAGCCCCAAGCTAAGAGAGGGGTGGAGACAGTGAGAAGGGAGAGGGGAAGAGCTCAGAGAATTCAGAGGTCAGAAGGTTAACACTCAAATGCAAGCCTCTCTCAATATCTGCCCCAGGGCTTTTCTGATTACACCAGCATGATGTATGAGCTGAAAATGATAATGAGTTTTAACATCCATGAAAGAGGTCTGGGTATTAAATAAAGCAGAGCATTACTTTATAATTATAGAAAAAATATCTGTGTTCCAATGGAAAACTATGCCTCATCTATAGCACACTCTGCTGGGTTGTCAGATTTTATCTCTTCATCATTGGAGCTATTGTGGAGCCCTTTGTAATTTGCAGGTAATTGGTAGATGTATAAATTCTGCCCTGTCTGATAGTGATAATTGACTTTGTTTCCATTTGCAACTCATATCAATACTTCTTTACTCCATATAAATTTGTGCTTTCTGCGACTCGTCCTTTGGGTGTGTAAAATAACTGTCTAGTTCCTTCATTATATGAGTCACATAAAATCTTGAACATGTGTTCATTTTTATATGTGTATGAGATTATGATTTTTCCATTTCCTGAACATTATCTTTTAACACAAAATCTTTTTGTGGCCTGATTTCTTGGGGAAAGATTCAGTCACTCTTTTTCTCTGTCTTTCTAAGGTTTGGTTACACAAATCACTTTCTGGAGACTTTTTAACGAGAACTGTTTTTTTTTTTTGAGACAGAGTCTCACTTTGTCGCCCTGGGTAGAGTGCCATGGCGTCACACAGCTCACAGCATCCTCCAACTCCTGGGCTTAGGCGATTCTCCTGCCTCAGCCTCCCAAGTAGCTGGGACTACAGGCACCCGCCACAACGCCCGGCTATTTTTTTGTTGCAGTTTGGCCAGGGCTGGGTTCGAACGCGCCACCCTCGGTATATGGGGCCGGCGCCCTACTCACTGAGCCACAGGCGCTGCCTTTCAACAAGAACTTTTAAACATTGGTCATTTAAAGCAAAACACAGCTGAAGTCTTTTTTTATCTTTTTTATTTTTTATTTTATTTAGTGTTGAGAGAGAGTCTCAAGCTGTCACCCTGGGTAGAGTGCTGTGCCATCGTAGCTCACAGCAACCTCCAACACCTGGTCTTAAGCGATTCTTTTGCCTCAGCCTCCCAAGTAGCTGGGACTACAGGCGTTGCCACAATGTCCAACTATTTTTTTTTTTTTGAGACAAGAGTCTCACTTATTAACCATTGGTAGAGTGCTGTGGCGTCACAGCTCACAGCAACCTCCAACTCCTTGGACTTAGGCGATTCTCCTGCCTCAGCCTCCCGAGTAGCTGGGACTACAGGTGCCTGCCACAATGCCGGGCTATCTTTTGTTGCAGTTTGACCGGGGCCGGGTTTGAACCCACCACCCTTGGTATACGGGGCCGGGGCCCTATTCACTGAGCCAGAGGTACCGCCCAGTTTTTTGCTTGTAGTTGTCATTGTTGTTTGGCAGGCCTGGGCTGGATTTGAACCCTCCAGCTCTGGTGTACGTGGCTGACGCCTTAGCCACTTAAGCAACAGGCGCCAAGTCATGAAATCTTTTTTAAATGCTGTTTTCTGAATTGTTGGGTTTACTAAGTGGAAATCACAGGACTACGTAGATCTAAGATATCTCTTCGTTTTACTGATTCTGTGTCAAGGAAATTCTCAATAAAAAAGAAAGTAGAGAAGACGCCTTTATAGGCTTTACCAGGTGCTAGCATTTCAGAGCAGAAGGGGCTCATGTCACAGCTAATGGAAGGCTCACACTGGGAACCCTCTTCTCCGGGATCCCAGCATCACCTTGTTTTCAGGAAAGGAGAGATGGAAGCCTTTACAACATCCTCCCGTCCCACCAGATTCCCAAACTGCACAATAACTGCATTTTGATGGCCTAGGTGAAGATGGAGAGCCCTCAGGTGACTGAAAGATGAAAGCACAAGTTCCCTTCGGTCAGCCCTCAATGTCCCACATCTTGAGCTGTAGGCAGAGAGCGTGAGACCAGAGAAAGGACGGGATGGTCCCCTTATCCCTGGCTGGTTTTCTCATGAGCTGGAGGGAACATGATGCCGAGTGACATTGGGCGAGTCCCATAAATCCTCAATCTCTCATGTAGAAGGTGAGAGGGGTGCAGAGGATCTTGAAGGTTTCTTTCTGCTCTGACATAAGAGTCCAAGGTTAAGCCTTGTGGTCTGTTGAAATGAGAAACCAGCTGCCAATCATCATGGCTATCTTTTGAATTGTTCTGCTTCAGTTTGGTTGTTCTTATCCTTTGTAGGATAAGAAGCTACTTTTCAGTTTGATGTAATTATATACAGGAATTCTTTAGATCCAAAGTGGAGTTTTCTTGGAAATTGCCTTTAGATGGATTGTCAACTCCAGTCATTTGATTACATGAGTATTTCTGCCTCAGTAAAAGCCTTCTTTGTGGAGTGTTAGAAACAGATGAAGAAATTTTGGTTAAAACAAGAACATATTCAAACTTATGTATTTTGTTAAAAATTGTTGGAACTTATTTCTTCCACAAATGCTTTTAAAGCGTGTGAAATAATTATGATTGTTAAGCTCGGATCTTTTGAAGTTCCAACAAGAGATGTTAACTTTACATTCAATTTCTATTTTGTCCTAAAATAGAATTCAAGCAAAATAAAATATGAAATAGCAATCTCCCATATTTATGACACGCCTCTCCCTTAACGAACGAACACAGTAACAGTTAAGACTTATTAATTCTATGCCTTTGAGTACAACTTTTTACTTTCAAAGTATTTTGCATCTATTATCTTACTAAGTTTGAAAAAAATGATGACACCTGTTTTCAGTTTTAATTGAAGCTCCAAGAGGTTAAGTGGCAGAGTCAGAGTCCCCCATCTGCTAATCAAAGAATCAAAGCAAAAACTCACTCTTCTGTCCCTCGTCTTTTCCTCTTTATACAGCTCCCTCCAACTTCCATTAATTAGGGATGAAGACACTCTTTAATCATGAAACTCTTTCCCTCCCAAAATGTACTGAAGGTATATCATTTCTAAAAAATCCAAAACCAAAACCAAAATTCAAGATATAGATGATTTTTAATTTATTGTTTGGGTCAACTTCTGTTTTAGAAAAGACAGAAATAAAATATATAATTAAAATTTACATTTTTTTTTATAATGGGAAGTATTTACACTATAGAGAATAAGTACAAAACAGCATATAAAACTCTAGGACAACACAGACAGCAAGGATCACAATTTCAGCCAGGAATTTTCTGGCAATTTTTTTCCTTCCACGTTGAAGTGTATAAGGCTAACAGTTGTTTAGCCATTTTGCTAATTTAGCCAGTTACTGTTTCATCTTTTTATTTGGATGGCTTCTCCAAAAGAACCTTTATTTAGAGTAATTAGTAATTGATCTCCCCATATCACCCTGTTGAGTTTTCCTTTGATCTCTACCATACCTATTACATATTTGTGATTCACATTATTGGCCCCTGTGGGTTTCCTCTTAAAAGAGCAATTGTACTTGTTTGCTAAAATCCTCCACATCTGGGCAGTAGCAAAGCTGCATTTCGAAGAACAGGCTAATTTGTTCAGCTACATCTTTCCATTCAGAATATTTGACTTGCAATGAGTGTCCAGCCCTCATCGCAAGGGTTGAGGCCCAGCAAGGATGTGACTTATTGCACTGGTGTCTGAACTGGAACCAGAGCCTGAGTCTTCTGTCTTCCCACATAGGGACCTTACTCTGGTGTCACTGTCCTGTATGGAGCTGTTCAGATGAGGAAGGAAGGTCTCTTCTGACCTGAGACCACATTTCCCACCTTATGCGTACTGTTTCATTGGCAGGCAGGGCCTGGTACTAAATACTTCTAGAACTCCAGGTTGATGCCTACCTAGAAGTGGGGAAGGCATGTCAAACAGGTGTAGCTATGGGTCACCTGTGGGGGCTGGAGATGTATCTATCCCCCACTCCCAAAACATGTGAGGAGCCACTTGTGAAGCCTTCTGCTCAGTAGGTTCTTAGGCAAACCCTGGCCACTTGGGGTGTTTTGCTTTCTATTCAGTTGTAGCCTGGAAGTTAGTGAAATGGAGAGAAAATGCTACAGTCAAGGGCAATATTTATCCTTGACTTGGTGTATTTAGGCTTTGGCAAATTGAATCACTAGCAATTAAGAATTAAAGTCATAAATGGAAAGAATGGCCAGTAGAGAAACAAGTTTGTTGAAATAGCACCTGATAATGGGAAGAAAACCATAGTAGCATTTAAAATAACTGATCTTTCAAGGTCAGTGTCTAACTATCAAAGAGCTTACTGCTCAAGCAAAGCACTTTCCTATGTCTCCTTTCATGAATAATAATTAACATACTTTCAAAATATCCAAGGTGATTAAAAAAATAAATCGCACCAGAAAAAATATCCAAAATGAAGAATGATCACAGAATCATAGTGGTAATGCTAACAATAAAAAAGAGACAGAACTTAAAACACCAAGATATGTCAAAAAGTATTTACATAGATTAAGTTAGCAATGGCACAACATTTATAAAACAGGTGTGAAGATTTAAACAGTTTTGAAATTATCTGAAGGCTTTGAAAAGCAAAAGAAACTCTTCTATACTTAAGCTCATCATGGAGATAAAATACTGATAAAATTAAATACTGTACATCAAATACACCAAATAACAAGAAAAAAGCTTAAATGAAAGAGGTAAGATATCAAATGCATACATCCAGTTGCTTCAGTGATGACTGGTAGGGTCAGCCTGGGCAGCTGTGGAAGTTTGCAATGTTTGGGTGGGAAGAAAGAGTTTTGAGCCAGTAAAGTGGGTACCTTCCCCCTAGTATCGTTTTCCTGCTAAAGTGGTATTTTTACGAAATCACTTAAATATGATATGAGATTCTGTAATCTTTCTTAGAGTGAAAGCTCTCAAACTTATGGAACAATTATTAAATACAATTCTTCGGGTCCTTTCTTAAATCATTAACCAAAGAGGGCATGGATGGCTTGTGCTCTGCGGAGTCTGTTACTCTTGGTGGTTAACAGAATAAAGGAGCTGTGGGCTGTTGGGAAAAAGCTGAGGTCTGAGGCACAGGGACGCTGCCCTGGAGGGGTCGCTTTGGTCAGTACTGAGGGGTGGGTGTGAGGCCACCTGCTGACTGTCGGGGAGGAAGCCCCTGAGGGGTCACCCAACAGCATGGTGGCCTCACACCCACCCCTCAGTACTGACTGCAGCTTTTTCCCAACAGCCCACAGCTCCTTTATTCTGTTAACCACCAAGAGTAACAGACTCCGCAGAGCACAAGCCATCCGTGCCCTCTTTGGTTAAAGGACCAAAAGACACTGTCAAATAATCTATTTAAATGAAAGGTACCAGGAGTGTTTGGCAGGGAAACGAAACTGTCACACAAGTTGATGAGATCGCAAATGTTTTCTCCTGGGGCACCGTTTGTGGAGGGGGCTGTAAGGATGGTCAGCGGATGGAATTGAAAGGCGTGTGGGAGCCGTTGGGAGTGGAGGGAATAGGCAGGGGATGGGAATGGGGACAAAAAGACGTGGGGACAAGGAGAGGGTAAGAAGTCAAGTGCTCCGGGGATGAGATATGAATGAAGAGAGAGCTGAAATGTAAAGAGAACTGGGAACAAGGAGATGCAAGAGTAGGGGTGAAGAATCGTCAGGCTATGCAGAAAGGACGTGGGGCAGAGCAAGGGAGCAGTGGCCAAGGGACCATTGAACTGAAGGATTGGGAACCGAGCTTGCTAAGGGGCTTTGGAAACAATCTGGTAAGGCGCCAAAAGGCAGCAAGAAACTCGATGTGATGTGGCGAAGCCAGCAGCCCGGCTTTGCAGGGACATAGGAATGCTGGTGGGTCAGCCAAGTAAAAGTCCTGGGTGTTGAAAAATGACCTCTTTTTGCTACAAGGAACCAGGGTGTGCCAGGGATTCTGGGGTGGCTGCTCATGTGGCTGGGAAGCCGTCCGAGAGGGGCTTAGCACCGGGAGATTACACGGGGCTCTTCTGGACAAAGGAGAGCCTGGGGAAAACAACTCTCTAAAAGGAATAAAACACATACAAGAAACAGTAAAAAGAAGACATCTTACCTTCACGTTAAAACAGAAATTACGGAAAAACTTAAACCATTAGCAAACTGTATGCAGATTAATGTTTTCTTCTTCCATTCAAAAGACCCACTGTCTGCCTTAGGACAGGTCATTACCAAAAATAATTACCACGAGAAAAACAAGTAACTCATCGGTGCTCTGGTCATCAAAGGGTTCCTCTCGAAAAACTTTGTCCCCCTACTGTCACCTATAGAACCCGTCAGATAAACTGTTGCTCTTCATTCTGTAATTCTGAAAATTAGGTTCTGACTTACTTTAAAAAGTACATGAAACCCTTAATGAAGTTTACCATAAGACACAATGAAATCGAACTTTTTCTACTGAAATACTGAGGTAATGATTTTTAAACTTAAGACATCAGATTGACCACATGGGGAGTCTGCCCAAAGTGTCCATGAGGGCAGGGGAGGACAAGAGAAGGAGGGGGGAGTAGAGGCCGGACCTCGTAGGCTGGAGCCAACGAAAGAGGAAGACCTCATTTAACCAGGAGTGTGTGGATCTGGAATTTTAAAGCAGGAGGTTCTGTTTTGTTTCTTAGTTGCTGACTTTTCTTTTTTAGGAAAAAGAAAAAAATAAAGCCATTATGAACAGTTGTGGGACTTAGTTCTAAAAAGTAACCTCCTAGCTCCATCCTCATGCCCTACCCCAAGCTGGCCACCATATCCGGTGTCCACAATGGTTATTGATCATGTCTTCCTTGTGGGTACAGGGAAGGCCTCTTTGAATCTAATTTTGCCAGAAATTTTAATAAACTATTCCTTAAGTGACTCTGGTTAATTGATATTTGTTTATGAAAAGCAAGTTTTTTTTTTTCTGTACAGTAAATATAAACAATAGTATTGTAGCTTTTGTAAAGCTCTTTACTATATTCCAGGTGCTTCCACAGAGAGAGTCCTTGCATCCCCTGGGAGGTAGGCAGTACCTGCCCCATGTCACATACGAGGAAAGAGACGTTTACAGCGTCAGAGGCACTTGCCCACAGTCACCCCGTGGCAAGTCTCAGCCAGTGCAAGCCGTAGACTTCTTTCCTCCCAGAGCAAGTTCCCACGGGCTGGTTGCAGGCACATTTATTTTGGCAGAGTTTGCAATAAAACATTTTGTCTTTGGAATGAGTGGAGTGCAAGAAAAATGTCTCTTCGCAGGCAGTTTCGCTGCATTTCTCACAGTGAGCCCTGGAGCCAGGCCATTTCCTCTCTCCTAAGGTGGCTGTGATGGGTTTGTCCTTCCTGACTGTTGCTGGTTCAGAGTGGGGGGTGGTTTGCTGGCAGGTGATGAAGACCATTTGACTATATACAAATATCCAGGATCCTGTGTGTCATCAGAGTCTTCAAACCCACTCACTGTGTGTTTTTTTCTAGAGGTATGCTTTATGTTTCTCCTATGCCACGGGGATGGCAGAGGGCTTGGGCGGATGGTTATCTTGCTGTGAAAAATCCCGAAGAAGCCACTGAGCCCCACATCATGTCTGGATAGCCATCTGGTCCATCGGCTATGACTTTTGCCACGTCCAGTCATGCACATGTGCCCTTGAGCCCAAAGGGACCCAAGACTGACCCATCAGTTTGTCTGTGGCCTGGGACATGCTGGTCCTCCAGCTCAGTAAGCCTCCAAGGCAACGACAGAGACGGAGCCATCACATGCGGCTCCGGACTGTACTGTGACAAGCCAGACACTCTAAATGGGTGAAAACACTAACCTTGCTCTAAGGCAGTTTTTTTTTTTTAACGTTCCAGGGTTAAGAAAAGATGTCATTAGGGGTTTAAAGCCAGAACCTCAGAATGCAAAATCAAATCACCAGAATACCCTGATGGCCCAGACTCTCCATCTTACAATGGTCTTGGGGAAAAATTTCTTTCAGACATTTGTTTTTTCAAGATCTTTCCTTCCTTTGAATACGCCCCACCCTTTGTTTCTGCCTCCCCCGCCCCTTCTGAGGCAGTTATCATCTGTAGTTTGACTTTATCCCCCTACCAGAGGTGAGTGTAGGTGAGAACAGGGCGTGTCTATCTAGTTCCATGGACACCTGAGGCCATCAGTGGGGACCCGGGCTCTGAGGTGGCAGGAGGCTTGGCATTGTTGACATAGATTAATCTGGAGGGGCTGGAGGAGGACATGGCTGCTGGGTCATTGTTAGCGTGTCCCCACCTCCTGGCCAGCTAGGTTCACATCTGCTGGTACAGCATAATTATTAACAGTGGCTCCTTACTTGCAAAGCATCCTAGATAGAATGAGAGAATATGGTCACCCTAGATGGTTTGAGCAGCATAAAAAAGGGAAATGTAAGGTGGTTAATTTCCAGGCTCTGTCCCTTAAAATGGTTTTGCTAAAGGAAGGGGGCTTATTCCAGGTCCTCTTGAAACTACATAGACTGTTGCCTCCAACTGGCTGGGTCACTTTAAGGCACAAGCCCTGGTGTCCAATATTATCACCATCTTGCTCGAGGGCTGCTGTCCTCCGCTGCAGTGCTGTTCCATGCTTTCTAAGACAAACGCTCTTTGCTTTTCCAGCTTGGTGTAGTCGTTAGCTTATGACATTTGAAAGGACCCAGGAAGTAACAGGGTTAATGGCGGCAGCACCAAAGGAAGCTGAGTTCCCAGTTGAGAAGGAGTCGGGCGAGGTGGCAGCTGTCTGGCCATGGCCTCCCAGGAGGCTTCCCGAGTCAGAGCAGGACAATGCTGACAACCCCTTCTGCAGAGATATTGCTCAAAGCATCACAATTTGCCACAAGAAAGGATTCCAAGAGCCCTTGGGACTGCAGCAACAGCAGAGGGCCCCGGCTGCAGGGGCTGGAGGTGAGTAGGGGTGGCGAACTTTGCTCTTCGGGCCCACGCTGTCCCACAGTCACGCTCTGATCACCCGCTCAAACCAGCCCTTGGGAAGGATTTGGCATGTGACCACCTGTCCAGGGGCAGCTCCACCTTCTTCCTCCTCCAAGGCAAGGTGCTTTCCCCAAGGCTCGGACTGGTGGCTTCACTTCTTGGCAACTAACCAAGGACTCTGGCCCTTGAGGAGGGACAGAAAGATGTGCACTTGAGGAGGAGCCCGCTGATACTGGCACGACCTGGCCACCTCCTGGGCCAGGAGATCCTGCAGCCCCCGGGCTGCCTGCCAGACCCTCGGCCTCGCGCAGTCTGGAGAGGCCTCTCTCCCCACCTTCTGCTACCATCATCCCACCTGTCCTTCCCTGATCTGAGAAGTGAGCCTGGCCCAGGCTCATGCTCCCTGGAAGATTCTATCAGGGAAAGGAATGCAGGGCCAGCTCCTCTCTCTGGGCTTGGTTATCCCTTCCCATGACTCTCTTCATTCTGGCCACCACAGTGGACTCTGTTCTCAGTGTCCCAAGCCCCAGCTGGCTGTCCCTCTTTTAGCACTCAGGATACTTGTCCCTGCATTGGAGACCGCTCCTGGCGGCCCCTCCTTTCCTTCCCACTGACTGACATGAAGCTCACAGCCGGTGCTTCATAGAGCTGGCTGCTAACTCGGCGGGTCATCGACATGTAGGAGCTGGGTCCGTTGGGAACCAGACGTGAAGGACCTGGCCCTCTAAGAGTTCACCATCTAATATGGAAGAGCCCCTCTCCCCCGCTTATAAGGCAGATGAGGGGAAGAACACGGAGTTCCAGGCAGGTGCAAGGAGGGAAGCGATCATCCAGGCAAGGAACTCAGGAGGGTCTTCCTAGGGCCCGGGTACAGTACCAGAGCTGGGGTAGGAGGGTAGGATGGTGACAGATGAGAAAGAAAGACATTGCAGGCAGAGTGTGGAGTGGGTGAGAGAGGGGGCGTGCAGGGCAGGGAGCAGACCCTGGAAAGGAGGGGGGCCTCCTGGAGAAGGCCCAGGAGTGCCAGAGGGCTGCATCGCTCTACCCTCACCTGACAGGGACCTGGCTTTTTCAAGAACACAAGGTCACTGCCTGTGTATAGCACCAATTCTGCTTGGGGGAAGTCTCAGCTCCCTGTCCTGGGCCATCCTCCCTTTGCTGCTTCAAGGAACCCTTGAAAGCTCTGCTCCTCTGAGATATGAGCGGCTGGTTCCTCCCTCACTTTCCTTCTCTGCTGGTCATCTTGGCATGGTGTTCTTTTTTCTGGATCACCTGCCAGGAGCCTGCCCTTCTCTCTTTTGTAAATGATGTGCAGTCTTGGGTACTCTGCATCTCAAGCTGCCTGAAAACGTGTCCAAGTCCAGGGCAAGAGGAGAGAGCTGGCTGTTGGAGCGTGTGGGGAGGGACACAGAAGACCTGGGGCAGGGGATGGTGACCAGAGCCGTATCGCTCACTGTGCATTCTCAGTGTAGACAATGTGAGAAGCAACCTAAGGAAAACTGGCCTTGCCATTCTTACCCTAAGGAAAACTGGCCTTGCCCACATGTTGCAGCCCGTTGGAGTTTTGTTATTCAGGGTTACAAAGCACACGCATGCTGCAGTTTTGCAATACCGATGCCATGCATGACACTATCACACCCAAATACTCCAGATGTCGGGAGGAGAGGGGTTGGAATGCTCCAGAGTCCACAACCCTCCCAGCAGCTGATCTGCCAGTGCAGTCAGAGAGTTTCAGGGTATCTGACTTGGAGGGGCCCATGGGGGTCACCATGTCTAACTTCCTCATTTGATGCTTGGGCACCCTAAGACCTGGAGTAAATTGTCCAAGACTAGACAGCTATTTAATGGCAGAGAAAGAAGTAGAAGCTGAACCTCTGGGCTTGCTCGCCAGTGCCCTACTCCTCTTATGGGCTAACACTAACCCTTCCCAGCTCCATTTCATCACATTCTGCCAGGTGAGGTCAGGCTCTGGGCAGAGAGGCCAGCCCCGGGCTGGGAGCAAGCACAGTGTATAGGCCTGTGTGGGAGGGCCATCACTTCCCTCAGCAAGCTGGGCTTCTTTTGGCCCACATGACAATGCCACATGACTCACCAGCCTTGGGGAGTCATTATTTGGGCCTAGATGAACGCTGTCCCCCGCCCCAGGGGCACTGAGTCAGGTTTGCACATCCCAGGTCAACAGTGCTGGGTAACTATGTGTTCCAGTGTGCCAGAGCACAGAGTGGCAGGCACCGGGAAGGGAGAGTGAACCAAAGGGGATAAATGGCCTGAAGACCCAGCGCCTGACAGTTTACAGAGATCTTTCACCAACATGCCCATGGTGTGCCCAATGGGAGAGGCTGGGCGCATCTCTGCCTCCCTGGGGGGCCCCGCAAGTCCCCAAGAGAGGAGACAGCATCTCTAACCCCCATGAGCCCTGAGCAGCCTTTGCCTGCTCTCCTGCGAGATGGCGTCAGACGGCATCAGTTGCAGAGGGGCGGAGCATCAATCCCCAAGATTCCATCTCCCTCCTCCTCCTGGTGTCCGGGGGGCAGAACTGATGCTCCGTTACCCTGCAACTTCCCCACCACTTGTCCTCCCAGTCCTCACTTCCTGGCACAGAATTAAAAGATTTAAGTGGCGGGGGGCAGGGAGCCCTGAAGTCAGGAATTGGGGGTGTGTGCGGCAGCCCCGTGACAGGGAGGGGGTCATGGCAGAGGCGTGAGGGAGGCACTAGCCTTGTGGGGAGGCAACGTGGATGCACAAGGGGCCAAACCTCAGTGGACTGTGGCCCACTGGGCAGGGCAGCATGGGCCCCCAAACCAGGCTGATCATTCCTTTTTTTCTGTGACCACTAGACAGCAAGATGAGGACCTTGCTGCCCATGGGGCTTCCCTCTATACTTGCTTTTCCTTGGCTCTGACTTTTAAACTTTTCTTTACACATATTTCAATTTATTATATGTATTTTTATAAGTGATTTGGAAATCTCTGTTCTTTAGCTGAGGTATAATGATTAACCCCAGGACTGGAAAAAGAGTAGCAGTTCCTCTTTGCCCAGTTACCCAGGGTATTGGGCTAATGCAGAATCTGTTTCTGGGGCCTCCAGCCAAAGTCGGACCCTACTCTGAGCTCATCATTGGGTTCCGACTGCTCAGCCAGGGTCTGAAAGGGAACCAGGCGTTGGGTTTAGAAGAACCAGGTTACACCCTGATTCCTCGGGACCTCACCTGCGGTATGAGGAGGTGAGGTGGCACTGGGATGGTGTCACCTGCAGAGTCAGGGTGAGAGTGAATTCGAAAAAGCAGAGGACATGAGCAGGGCAGCATTATGGCTTTTGGGGGCCTGGAGCACTTTTACCTTAGTAGGTTCCTTCCTCCATACAAAAATGTAAAACATTTTACTTTATGACTGCACTGGTAGAAAGATAAAAATAATCCTGGCTGGATTCATTGTTATATATGTACTTTTTTTCCTTCTGACTTTAATAATAGTAAAATTTGAATATTTTTTGTGGCACTTAAAATGGCCACCATGCCTGTGGGAAGAGTGGGCCCTAGGAAGGGTCATAGGAATCTGGCCCTGGGCAAGAGGCGACCCTGGGTCCGGGGTTACTTGGCTGGTGCTACACCTGGAATTGGAGGTGAGAGCCTGGTGGCTCCTTTCACACCCACAGAGATCGACTCTTGTTCAACTGTTGTCCAGAGCCAAGGAGGCCAAGATATAGAGGAAGAAGCTTGTGTTTTCCGAAATAACTGAGTAGACATTTAGAGCAAGAATGTCGGTACAATCCAACCACACGTGGGCAGCATGTGGTTCCAGGAACATAAGAGTTGTGAGTGTGGCCTGATCCTCGCATGGGGCAGGGGCCTCATGAATGTGATGGCTGCCAATTTAGAGTTTGTGTGACTGCATGTAGACACAATCTGAGTCTATGCAGAAAGCATGTGTAAAGAAAATGTAAAGCATGAATGAGATGGGGGAGGGTGCTGTTTAAACTGCTGGAGTCACTTGTTCTTTTCCAGCCCTTTAGCAGCACCGATTTATGTTGTAAAACAATAACAATCCTGTATGCTACGCCTAATCATTGGATTGGCTTCCTGCTGCTTTATTAAGCAGTGCATCATGAATGGAAAGCAATAAAGCTTGATTTAAAAAAAAGCCAACAACTTTGGATTGGCACAGTCTGGCCCATGTTTGTGTTTTCCATGTGCTCTTTGCTGGAGTGGAAAGGCAGGCAAGGCAGAGCTCTGTCATCTTCTAGTTGCAAGTGGACCCACAAGTTCAAGTCGAGTGGGCAGCCAGGATCACAATAGCTGGCACAAGTGATTGTAGCTCAAAAAGGAAAAACCAAACCAAACAGAAACAAGCAACACCCCACCCCAAATCAGAAGCAATAGCAAAGGGCCCCTTCATACTTCTGGGGGCCCTTGGCACAATGGAACCTTAACTGCTCAAACAGTAAACTCTGTGATGAACTTGGACTTGTTACAACAGAGTGGTAGGATTACAGTTGTGAGCCACTGTGCTCGGCCTTATTTATTTATTTATTTATTTTAGAGACAGAGTCTCACTTTATTGCCCTTGGTAGAGTGCTGTGGCATCATAGCTCACAGCAACCTCCAGCTCTTGAGCTTAGGCAATTCTCTTGCCTCAGCCTCCTGAGTAGCTGGGACTACAGGTTGGCCAGGGCCGGGTTCGAACCCGCCACCCTTGGTATATGGGGCCGCGCCCTATTTACTGAACCACAGGCAACACCCCTCATTTTTTTTTTTTAAATAATGAAAGTCCAGCCCAATTATTCTTAAAATATTCTTGGACACATGTACCTTGGGAAACATCATGGACACTCACCTTTATGTGAATACATGTAAGCTAGCCAGCACTGGGCCCCCTTTGGCACTGGGACACAATAATTTATTAAGTTTCAATACTTAATAATTGTGCACAAATATCATGCAAATATTACAACCATACTCACAAACAAAAAGTGTATTAGAAACATAGACTTGTACAAAACATCTTATAAACAAAAGGGAAGAGGTTGATAGTTTCTGTACAAAATATGCAGGTTTTTCTTTCTTTTTTTTTTTTTAATCTGTAAGATGCATCATACTTCTGGCATTTTCAAAAAGTGAAAACTGTATAAAAATAAATATTCTATATACAAACACACAGAGGCCAATCCAAGGTTAGAGGCATCACTGCAAAACAAAACACAAAAACAACATTCAGTTAGTTTCTGTGGGTTTGCGGTATTTATTTCCCTTGTCTGGGAGGAGGTGAATCTTGTTCTGGGTTGGAAGGGAGTTCTGGTGGGGGACTGAGGGGACCACGAGGCCCCTCGGTGGAAGAAACTGGTGGTTTCTGTAAGTGCTCTGAAGGTGGGAAACCCAGCTTTCACCTGCCAGTGAATACCCTTGGTAGACTTCAGAAGACATTTTTTCTCTCTGCTGCCTTTGGGGCCCTGGCTGTTTAATGACAGCACGGTCCCAGATTGATCTTTAGGCATAAATGAACAGTCCCGAGGCTCTCTGCTTCTCCAAGACACTGAAGCTCTTGAGAGTGGCTGTTCTTCCCCTGCCAAGCCCAACCAATTCTGTCTCCTAAACATCAGCAACAATCTTGAAGAGGAAAATCTTTTCCTCAGGGGGGAAGGGGTCTGGGGTCTTACTTGACAATCTCCGACCTGCTTTTACGGTGCTTTAACTAGGTCTACGTGGAACTCGACAAAAGGATGAAGCCAGCTGGAGGGACAGATCCTGGGAAGTGATCTCTCCTGAGAGGTGAGCTTTCCCTTCTTCGGTTAGTGGGTGAGCAGGTGTTCAGCCTAGGGCCTGGCAACTTGAAGGTTTTGCTACTTTTACCCAGTTCCAAGAACTAATGAAATTTTGGGCATCTTAGTGCAGGGGAGTTTATTCATATCAATGTAAGCGTCATTTTGCTGACTCTGGAACAGGCCTGGATTAGCTAAGCACAGACTCTTGAACAAGTTGGGGTTCCCAGCCCTTTTCTGAGGTTGAACCAACACCCTGAGACAATGGGGGGGGGGGGAGGGCTGTGTAGGAGGCAAGGCAGAGGAAGGTGGGCAGGGGCAATGTGGCAGCTGCTACCTAGCTGGGATCCAAGGGGGCCTCTGGATTAGCAAGCGGATGGCCCTTGTCAGCCCGGGAACCCTGCTCTTTAGGGAGCTGCAGTTGAAGGGGCTCAGCCCTGTGGCGTCAGATGTATTAATGGTGGCAAATGCCAAGGCACTGTGAATAAATGAAAACCCATTGTTGGTAGGAGCCCTGGGAACCCAGGAGAACCTGAGCTGCAGGTCACGTGTATGGAAGCACCAAGTTCTGACAGCTGAAGTTCAAGGGGAGGGGTAGAATGGTGAGCAGGACAGTCTCTAGGAGGAGCCACAGAAGCCATGGAGTTTAGAGTTTAAGGAATTTAGATGTCCTACATCTGGATTAATGTCATCATATGGCTTAAATGACCTCATATGAACACTGTGAGAGTAGCTAATTGATAACTAAAGACATGGTTGGGAAGTCCTTGGAGAGGGCCTATATTAATTGACCACCCAAAGCATAGAGATGTCACCTGACTACATGGAAATTCCACATACTGGGATTTGTGTTAAACTGGCCAAATGTTAACTGTGTGCAGTGCATGGGATGTGTAACGGGCACCTGCCTTTGAGTTAGTGCCTGTTCTGACCTGTGTCTTGCCTCCTCATCTGTAGAAAGGCAGAATGCAAACCATCAAATCTTTATTGGACTGTTGAGAATGGAGCCCCAATGCAAACGGCTGGGAAACCCTACCTTGTTCCAGCAGCCCTGGACTGGTAAGCCATCTTCGCCCTGCAATGGGGAAGGAAGGAAGGCAGAGGGTTTAGACTCTGTGACAGTCCACCAAGCAGCCAGGACAGCAGTAACAAGGGCCACAAACATTTTGGCAGCTGACCAGGCCATGGCCCACCCACTCTTGTGTATTTCTTGTCTCTACTCCAGGTCAGAACCTCAGAAGTGGATGGGAAACAAGTCTGGCTGTCTTCCCATTGGCCAAGGTCACATGCAGCTATAGTGCAGGGCCAAACGGGGCTGTCCTAGCCTGTGGCTCAGCAGGCAGAGATATCCTTGAGTTCTGTGAGGGAACAGTCTCTGCACTAGCTCTGCGGAGGGCTCAATGATCACAGATGAGACACTCAGCACCGCCTCAGTGACCTCCTCAGTAAAGCTTGGGCAAGGGCAGTGGCTTGAAGCGACTGCTCCAGACCCTCCCAGCCCTCCCACTCTCCGTTGTCTCTTCTTTTCCTAAGCGTAGGGAGGAGGACATCTAGAGTGCGCCTCCATAGTGAGCCATACTGGGCTGGGGGTGAGGGGCGTTCGGGGGTGGGGGGGCAGCCTCATGGGTGTTGCCACCACCCTGAGATGTCTTCAGCAAGAAGACACAAGTTTTTGGCACAGCTGTATACACTACTGGGAATTTGGGGGTAGCAGGGAAGGAATCAACTGTATACTGTTTGTCTGCTTTGTCAGTGGCAACCAGGGAGCACTCAGCCTCAGGATGCTCTCCCTGCAGTGAGGAAACGTTCCTGAGTTTTCTCAGGCCCTAATACCTTGGCACGCCCTGAGGGAAATCTGGAAACTTAGTAAGAGACAAGGTGAGGCTGAACCAAGGGCACAGCACTGGTTCTCAGTCCAACTCTACTAGAAAGGCAGCCGGGATTCTAGAATTCTAGGCTCCAGGGCAGAGAGAGAGATGGACACAGGGTTTCACGAGACTGGAGCGAGTGCCCGGTCTGAGGGAGGTTGCTGAGAGGGAGTCCTCGTGCCCTGGACAGACTCCACCCACCCACACCAGGCGCCCAAAGCACTCATCACCTGGTATTCACAGGTACTTCACTCAACAGGGAGGGCAGAAGAAGGCTGGTTGTCTTGTGTTAAAAATCATGATCAATAGCTTCCCCTGCCCTTCAAGTCCATAATAACACAGCACAGGAGGCAGAATGACACAGCAAAGGGAAGATCTGGACACTTCCATAGCAAAATTAGACAAACGACACATCAATAGGGGATGTTATTGGAGAAAATGCCATTTTGCATGAAGGGTCAGATAAGGATGACCTTCATTTCCCTCTGGGTCAGGGAGGGGGACAGCTAGGGGAGGTGGGAGGTGGTGCATTCCACGGCTCGTGATGCCCTTTGCCCCCTTGCCAGCCGGCCATGGTGCGGCACGCTTAACAGGGACTCTGGAAGGGAGAGGAGCCTCTGCGGGCTGGAGCGACATTCCCATTGGCACATGGTGGCGGGGTGGGGGACAGTGGAGAGGAGGCAGGCAGAGAATGGAAAGTAATGTATGGCGAGGAGCAGGGAGGCTACGGCTGCTGCCGGCAGAGCTTTTCAGATCGTGGGAGGGGATCGTGGCTGAGGGAGGACCTGGCTGGTGATTAATGGAGGTGCTTTGAGGGGACCAGGAAATTCCAGTTGAGAAAGGCGGCTGGGCATGCTGCGTGCTCGGGTTCGACAGGCAGGACTGGGGGCAGTGGGGGATAGGAAGCTGCCACCTGGCCTGCTCGTTCTGTGCTCTCCTTTCATTGCATGTGCTGGTCCTAAAACATCCCTAGTGCTCTTAGAGGGGCCTTTCGGCTGCCTTCGGGGCCACACAGCATAAGTTCTTATGCCTTCTCCTTTTCCATTTAAAGAGAATTTCTGTGTGACCCCAGGGTGGGCATGTGAGGCTGGAAATTCTCATTTATTATTGGCATGAAAATAGCTCTCCAACTCCAAACTTAGGGGGGAGATTTAGACAGTAACCTCTCGAGCCAATGGCCTTTTTTGCTTTTTTTGCAGTAAGGGAAGAAGATTGGCCTAGAGAGGGACTGGGTGGGGAGGAATGAACTGCTACCTCTTAGCCTAGGACATACTTAAGAGACGGGTCTGCTGCCACCTCCATTCTTCCTCCTAGCTATGTTCTCGGCCATTCCATCTGTCCCAGACTCTGCAATGGTGAGCCACCTGACTAGGAAAGAAAGGGACGCCAAAGGAGGGTCTTACAACGTCTCCTGGGGGTTTAAACAAAAAGGATGAACTTTTTAGGATCTAAAAACCTAATCTTGGACCATGTCCTAGTTCTAATGGTGTCACTCGGGCAGTGACCCAGGACCGGACCTGGAAGAACAGACTGGAAGAATCTGGGTTTTAGAACTTTTCAGTCTACGCTGTGTCTGTAAGCATTTGTCCCCTGGCGAGTTGTGGGGTTCTGGAGGGACAGGGGATATGTGGCTATCAGGCATCTCAGTCAAATGCTTTGCTAGGTGTTCAGCCAGGACATTCCAGACTAACTAGATTGCCTGAAGGAAAAGAAGTCCCAGTTCTAAGCACCTGTTCAGAGAATTCACTTTCCTGCTTTGACCTCTGGTGGCAGATTTGTTCAGAAGCAGTTTGGAAATGCACGCCAGATGCACCCAATGTTGGGGCAGAAGGGGCAGCTCACATTAAGATGATGTGCTTTAGAAGCAGCTGCACCTGGCTGATGCACCCCAAATCAAGAAAACATCCAGATGAACTTTGCATGCAGGAGGGTGGCATGGCTGGGGTCCCCCAGAGCACCCGCCAAGGCAAAGTGACCCTTGGTGTCTACAGAGCGAAGCAGGAAGTGGAGACAGGATGGAGCAGGAGGAGCACGGGGGGCGCCAGGGAGCCACACAGGCATGAACTGCACACGAGGGGACGCCCTAGTCGGCCATGCAGGCAAGGAAGGGTGATGCCATACCAATGGGCATGGGGCATCCAGTCCGTCCAGCCCTGGTAACCCCGGCTCCCCTTTCTCTCCTTTAAAACCTCGGTGTCCCTGTTCACAAAACCAACCACGATGATTATTTAGGTTAAGGCTGGCCAGCTCCGACCATGGAGTGGAGAGGCCCAGTCCTACCCTGGCCAGGATGCAAGACCCTTAAGGCATCAACTGTGAATAAGGTTTAAATCCCCGTGGCTAAATCCCAATTCTCTCACCTCCCAAATTCAGAGTTTATGCTCTGGAGAGTTCAATTTTGGAATACTACAAACCAGCCCCCTCTCCTGTGACCACCCCCACTTCCTTGGAAAAAACACAGATAAACTGTAACATTAGCGCATCATAATTCTCAGAACCTTCAGGTGGATTGAAAAGATGCTGAGGAAACCTGGCTGATGCGCCCCAAATCATGAACGATTGACTCGTTTGGAAGGCTTTCCATGGGTTGTCTGTCCGCCTGTTCTGGTCTGCAGCTTTAGAGGGTTTTGCTGGATGGCTTGGGAGTGTTGGCAGGCTGCGTGTTACAAAACCCCTCATCTGGCCCTTATTCTGCCCAGTTTTGAGCATCAGCCGCCCTCAGGAGATGGAACTCTGATGTTCTGCATCCTGGCCAAGTGAGGATTCAGACAGCATGAACTGCTGGGCCCCAGAGGTGGCCACAAAATAAAGAAGGCAAATGCATGGCTCACAAATGCTACACAGGCCTCCAAAGTCATCTTGGAGCCTAGAGTTGAGGCCTTCTGGACAGCCCCTTTCCTGATAGTTTCTTCACTTCCACACATCAATTGTTCTCCATCTTCAAAGGCAAGGGATTCAAAGGAAGGGATTTAGCCAGAATTGCTTGCAGCTGTGGTTTTAAGGCAACACCAACAGCAGGCAGAATTTCACCGGGTCAAATGAACAGATAGATTTTGGTAGCATCAGTGTAGTCATTTGGTTCTCATCTTATTGATTTGCCTTCTTTGTTCCTAATTTGCAAACCTCAAGGAAAAAAGCCAGAACAATGCAAGTGATAAACAAAAACATACCAACGGGCAGGGGGCATCTAATCCAGGTGCTCCTTGGTCTCCCTTATCCCCTTTAGGCCCTCTAGAGCCTTTCTTCCCCCTCTCCCCCTGCAAATAATGGTTTAGTCCAAGAAAAAAAAAACAACATCAAAACTTTAGGATCATTCATGTGTTAAGGTTAGAGACAGAAAAAGAAAACTTAAGAGGGAAAAATAGATTCTCTTAATTAGGATAGTCGCCCCAATAGAATTTGAAGTCAATACCCACTTCCCCCTTCTAAGCTCCTGAAAATTTGGCTGAGGTGGGTGGGAGGGGACAGGAGAGAAAAGCAGGGCCTGTGTTTCCTTAAAAGAGCGCTAAGTGTGCCCCCCAGAGAGACTTCCAAGGAGCCTTCCTCTATGGAAGGCTGATGTTATTCCAGGTGACAAGACCTTGGAGGCTGGGCAGTGTGCTGGTCAGAACAAAGGCTTGGAGTCAGAGCTGGTTTTGCCAATTCGAAGTAGCATGACCTGGGAAACTACTTAACCTCTTTGAGCCTTAATTTTTTCATCTGTGAAATGGGAACAATAACAGCTGCCTCAAAAACTTGTGGGTTTTGTGTGCATTAAATGCATATAGCATGAGCTTGGTTAATGATAGCTGCTTCAAAATGATAATAATAATGATTATTATTTTATGTTTGCCAGTATAGCAGTTAAGGCTGCTGCCAAAAGGAAGTGTCAGGGTCAGCGGTCTTGTTGTATATAGTGCTTCTGCAGGATAAGTACATTAGAGGAAGGCAGAGACTTAGAAGAGTCTCGATGTTTCCCTGGATCTTTGGAAATCACTCAAATTTTCTAATTCTACAGGTTGTCTGCAATTGCCAATGGATTCTTCGGAATAAATTTTTGAAAATGTACATTCTCACTTAGCAAATGGCATGTATTGAAGAAGAAACATGTATGTGCATATTAGGCATAATCCCATCAGCTTGAAGGTATGTCTACCAATGAGAACAGTGGCATGAATAATCCCCAGATGGCAAAACTACAATGGGGATGGGGATGGGGATGACTCGTGAGCACAGTTTCCTAACAAAAAAGGTAGACAAAGCTGCTGAAGGGACCGTGATTTGCAGTTCTGGATGCTTTGCTGGCATGTTTCACAAGGGACATTTCACTCTGGGACATCGTGTCCTAAGGGCCTGGGCAATCGCTCCAGATCAGGTGGCCTTTGAAGATGTTAAAGTAACAGCTTCACCTGTACTCTGCCCACCTTCCACCCCAAGGTGACACAAAACAGGCCCTGGCAAAGAGGGAATTTTAGCCAGTGAGGGGAAAGGGGCAAATAAGGTTAAGGAGCAGTGGCTTCTTAAAAATATAAGTGAATTTATAAAAATTGATCTTAGAGGAAATAAATTGTAAGCTTTGCGGGGAAGGGAAAGAATGAAGGATATGGGAGTAATATACTGGAGAACATATCTAGGGGGTGAAAATTGAAGGAGAAAAGGAAGGAAGAGGCAGGCCCGGCCAAAAGAGAAAGTAGAGGAGGCAGCAGTGATGAAAGTGAGGAGGCAGGATGCGCTTGGGGAAAGCCAGACGCCTCCTCCCTGGTGGGTTCCTCAGAGGGTGCAAGCAACCTGGCTGCACGCAGGCAGACCTTTTCAGTTGGCGGGCTTGTGGGCAGCTCCATGGTAACGCCTGGTTTTCCCAATGATCAAATTGCTAGATTCACACCAGATACAGAATCAGTCCTGTATCTTTTGACTGATTTCTTATCCTGAAAGGTGGCTGCTCTGCCAGGTTTATAGAGCTACTTAGCAATCGGGGGAACACCCTTAGTGTCAAAGGCAGAACATTTTTCCACTGGTCTATGTGTTCTTAGAAGGATCCCCCTTTGGGGCTTGGGGATAAGGGAAAGTACATCAAACAGTAGGAAGGGGAAATGGATAAGAAGTATTTTCCCACTTATTCCTGGGGACTTCAGTGGATTACTCAACACTCTTGGTCCCTTCAGCATCTAAGCCCCCAGCCTCTGCCCCCATCCGTCGGTGACAGAGGAGCTTTGCTGCCCTGCCTCTGCCTCCAGAGCACACCGCCATCATTCCTTGAAGGACTGACTTTGCAGCCTCCACATGGCTCAGTGTCTCAAGCCAACTGGAAAAGTCTTAAGAAATAGATTTATAAATATTAGTTAAAATAATAAAGAAAACCAGAACACTTTAGAAATAAATTAGAAAAGAAGTTAGTATGCCCACTGAGAGGTGGAATGATCAACATTTGGAAGGCCTCAAATTCTTCGATGTAACACTAAGGAATGTGCCTCCTAGCCTTAAGAGGGTGGCCAGGTATCTAGAAGAGGGTCTGTTTATTCCAACGGTTTCTAGACCTGGTCTTCTTGTGGACAATCTAGTAGGAGTAGCTCTGTCTGCTCCCTCTTGTTCGAGGGAGATGCTCTGGACTGGTTGCCAGTGAAGAGTATTTAAGGATACAGAAGTGCTCAGTAGATTTATCTTAAATTGAACAGGATGGAATTAATGGTGCCAGGCATAACATATATTCTGGCACTTTCTCTTCCTGAACATGGTATCGGTTTTCAAAGATCAGCCACAGGATCTGGGGTTTTTAGAAGCCACATACTCTGCTGTTCACTCTCGGTGGGAATACAGAACATTTCACCCTCGTTCTGGGCCTTGTTTCTCCCTCTGTTTCTCCCATCACTTCTTTTGTAGGAGCCTTGGATTTTATAACCCACTAGGAGATGTGCTTGGGCCTCCCAGGGGTGTGCCCTGCTCTCTGAGAAGCACTGTGCAGTCCTGTGGATGAGACTTTCTAGAAAGGAAATCACAGGTCATCTCTTGGTCAGATGTAGTTAAATTATCCCTGTTGGACCCAGATGCCGAAGGCTGTGGCGTGTGGCATGCACCATCATGTGGCAGTGGGTGCCATGGACATTCAGTAAGCAGGTCCTGGTGAAGGTGGCAGGAACCAGAGGGAGAGACAGGGGCCGAAGAAGGCACACTTCATTTGTAGTCCTGGTGACTCTTTCCAAGAGAAATAGCAGCTGTACTATTTTTTTAAAAGGGTTGGCTGCTTACAACAGCCGACTGCTTGTTCTCGGAACTGGAATTTATTTCTCTCTCACCAGTGGCCTGGAATGTGCAGCAAAAGTAAATTTCAGAAGGCGAGGACAAGGTAACGATGGATCTAAAAATATCACTTAGGGACCCATTATCAGGGCAGCCTAGAGAGAGCTGGACACGGGCTCCCATTGCTGGATGGCAAGGCCAAGCTGATGGCTGCCATGGGATTTGGCGTCCCCTAGTCATGCGGAAAAATATATGCTTCAGTTTCAGGATTAGGCCCCAGGCTCCCTGCATGCCACGGATTAGGCCTCACTCTAAAGCCTTTCAGTTTAGCATGATTTATCAGGAAAAACTTCATTTTCCATGTTAAGCCAGGAATCCCCATTTGATCATTCCACCCCATTATGAAGACATTAGTACCCAGAGCTGAAAAGCATGGCTGACTCACCCGGTTTCCCTTGTCCCCGGGTGGTCCATGTAAACCCTGTAATAAATCAGAGAATTGAAGACATGGTAATGAGAAAACACAGGATGGCTGTACAATCCTTCCTGCCAGGCTCATAAAGCTCTTTGTTGATGCCTAACACAGAGACAGGTTTAATTATCCCCATTTTACAGACGGGAATAAGGAAGCAAATTGCTCAAGGAACTTTACCGAGAGGCAAGTTGAGTTAGGGACAAAGCCAAGAATCCAGTTCTAATTTTCTAGCCTTACAGCTCAGGCCTCTTTTGTGTTCTTCTGGGGTCACTCACGCAGGTGAGTGGTGAGTTCTGAGGTCATGGTCGGGGAGCAAACAATGCTCTTGGCAGAGGAGAGCTATCGTGGCTCTTTTGCCTGGCTCTTACTAGAAAAATGACTCAGCAGCTCCTCAGACCCTCTTTCAGGGTGTAAAATGCTATCCATTCTTCAGCTGGGGGAATGGGCACAGAAGACTGGCCTGGACGTTTCTATTTAGCCAATGCAGGCACAGTCTTCAAGTGATGGAAACAAAAGTCCATTTTTTCGCAGGTAGACACTCAACTTCCATGACAAAGCAACGCAGAAACATGCTGCAGAGGGAAAATCAAGTCTCTTCTTCAAGGTCCAGCTCCCCTGGGAAGCTACTCTGCTCACGAAGCATCTCCTTGTACCATAAAAAGCCTGGATTTGATTCTGTCCTCTCCTCAGGGCAGTGGCCATGGCACATTCATTCACCTCATGAGGCCCTGCAGAGTCTAACACAGGAGCTAGCCATGGGAGGGGCTCGGGAATGTGTGCTACATCCAGGCAGGTGGCCTCGTGGCTAAGGACCTGTTTTCCTAATAGTGCTCTAGCCCATCACCAGTTGCCTCTTGGTAGCTTCCTCAGTCACAGACATAAGAAGTCTCCCTTGGCCCCAGAGTCTTGCTCCCGGGGTTGGGCGTTCTGCCTGACAGTGTTTCTGATTGGCGCAGGGGTGGGTGGAGAGAAACCTCTGGTCTCGCGAGACTCACAGGAAGCCCAGCTGCTCCCGTTGGTCCTGTCATCCCAGGGTCGCCTTTGCTGCCCTGAAAGGGGAGAAAGAAACCCATGAATCCTCCCTGACCTGGTAAAAACCTTCTGTTACTGTTCTCTACTTTGGTGTGAAGCCTGGGAATCCTCTCTAGCCCCCTCAGAGAGGCCTCCGGGAGGTGAGTGCTGTGTGTAAGGCAGGGCACTGCTAGTGCCAACCTTGCCCCAGAGCCCCTCGTTCTCCCTCCAGCAGAGCTTTCCTCGAGGCCTGCACAAGGACTGGGCAGCTTCAGGCCTTCTTGGCCTGAGGAGGAGCAGGGGAGGAGGAGAAGGAGCAGGAAGGCAGGGGAAGAGAAAAGGGATAGAAAGACAGCGTAGCTTTCTCCTCTGCAGCCTCAAGGGTCACCCAACAGAGCAGTCATCCTGGTTTCCCCATATGTAGGTGACCTCAGAGAAGCCTATGCCCCTCTGCAGAAGTCGCCACCCTCTCCAGCCTGAGGCAGAGCCAGCAGGGAGGATGGAAGGGGAGAGCTGGCTGCCCAAGCAAGCACAGAGCTCAACAATGTCCACTGAGGGGACCTCCAAGCTCTGTGTGTGTGGACATGGGGCTGGGAGGGAAGAGTTGATGTGGACAGACACACAGTTCTCCAGCCTCCACTGAGCCAAGGCCTTTTGTCTGCACCCCTGCATATGTCCCCTCCACGAGGGATAGGCTGGAGCTCTGCAGGTCATGTGACATGGCTATGGGAGTTGAGCCTAATGCTAGGCTCTCCTGACTTTTTTTTTTGAGACAGAGCCTCAAGCCGTCACCCTGGATACAGTGCTGTGACATCACCGCTCACAGCAACCTCCAATTCCTGGGCTCAAGCGAGTCTCCTGCCTCTGCCTTCCAAGTAGGTGGGACTACAGGCACCCACCACAACGTCCAGCCATTTTTTGGTTGCAGCCATCGTTGTTTGGTGGGCCCGGGCTGGATTCGAACCCACCAGCTCAGGTGTACGTGGCTGGCGCCTTAGCCCGTTGAGCCACAGGCACCGAGCTATCTCCTGACTTCTTGATGTCCTCCAGTTATTTTCTAAATATGACCTAGTGCTCGTTCTGTGCTGTTTCCCTAAATCATTACAAAGTTTAGGCATGCCTGGCGATAACAGTGCTGGGGCCTTGCCAGACTGGACTGGTGACAGATGCTAGGTGGCCAGAAGCCGAGGTGGAGGAAGATCTCTATCCCCTGGAGCTCTCCAAGTCTCTGTCCACACATAGCTACACAGCCAGCCCCTGTCACCAGACCTCTTAGCTCCCCCAGGCTGCTGCAAGGATGATTAGGAGCAGAGATGGATGGAGAAAGTGACAAGGGCTGTTCTGGGGGCCAGTTGGGTCCCAGGCCTGCCCTCCATCCTGGCTGCCCAGGCTCCCGGCTCACCCTTTCACCCTTTGGTCCTGCTGGGCCTGGAACTCCAACTGGTCCTGGAGTACCCTGGAGAGGGGAGAGAAAGCAGAGGTAAGGGTCCCCACGCCAGAGAGCCCTGGGCTCCCCCCAGCGCCTGCAGATGAGCAAGTTCTGAGGCCCAGTTTTCAGGGTTGGCGAGGCCAGGCTCGTTCAGGGTGGCCGTTCCACTGGGCATCATCCTCTTTGGGTTTGGGAGCCTCAGGGGAGAGAGGCCCCACCCTTGCCTCAGAGCCAGATTTGTGGAATGAAACCCTTTCTCTTCACAACCAAGCTTGCCAAGGCTGAAAACAGTGGGAGAACAGGTTGCTTAGTTTGCTCCTGGAAGCAACTGGGAGGGAGTTGGCCCTTCCCAGGGGCTGGGGCTGGGGCTCCTTTCCTGTGGCAGCTCCACATGCAGCGGGGGATGGGGTGGGGTCTTCATGCCACAGAGACCAATGCGGACACACACACAGAGGCAGGCGTGAGAGAGTCATCCAGCCAACTCCCATTCTACCCGCCCACCACAGACCCTGGCCTTGGCTCTGGCCCCATCCCCCCCAGTGCCTTCTTTCCCCTGTCCCAGGCCTGTGGAACAGGCTGAACTGGGGAGTGAATTGGGATGCCCTGTCCGCATAGACGCTGGCCTGGCGGAGAAGTGTGCCAGGAGCTACCCTAGGCCAGGGCTGCAGGACCTGGGGGCACTGGAGCTGCGGAAGCGCGGGGCTTAGACACAAGCAGGGCTTGTTAGGCCTAACCAGCCTCTCCCCAGGCCCCCAGGTCACAGCCTAGCTGACCAGTGTCTCTGTCAGAGCCTCCTGTTGCTCTGCCCTGGTTGAGGACATGAGGGTGTGCAGCTGGGTGGTGTCTGGTGCTCTGCGTGTAGGTGTGCGAGGCAGGGCATGAGTCACTTCTTGTGAAACAAATAGGGTGGTAAGGGTCCTCATGCCCATCCGGCAACTGTGAGGGGAGAAGAGACGCCATGGGCAGCGTGACAAGAGCACAGCGGAAAGCGAAAGAGCCACGTCAGGGGAGCGGCTGAGCACAGGGATGTTGATATTGGCGGGGCAGGACTAAGCTTTTCCACAAATGTTTTTCCATAAGGTTGCAATGTTGGTTTTATGAGGAGAACAAAGCCTCGGGTCCAAGGGGAGAATGTGTGAGTTTCTAACTTTCCTGTCCCCAACGTAAATGGGACAGCAGCCGACAGGAAAGTCTCGGTTTCTCTGACACCAGTCACAGGTGCTCCCCCAGCCTCAACCTGGCACCTGGACAGGGGTGAGCTAGGTGAGGGGGAGGACAGGGAAGGCCTGTGGTGGGGAAGGAAGCCCTGATATGTGTAAGACAGCCTATGATGTCATCTCCTTTAATGTGTGGGGGGGAGGTCTGAAAAGGTGGGTCATCTTGGGCCGCCGTGTCATTTCCTCTTCTTTATGAGGGCACGGAATAGGCATTCAACAGGATGTGGCTCTCATGGGGGTCCCTCTTGGCCATCCTACCTCCAAAGGCTCTTGGCCTCTGTGGCATCAGCTGTGAGCCCCACCCCCCACTCTTGGGAAGGCTCACTCTGGCTCCCTCCCTCCTCCCCTGTCTGCATGCCCCCCCTCCATGAACCCCTGCAAAGTTTCACCTCCCCCGAGTGTCACTGTAGCCAGTTCTGAAACTCTGGCTCCTGGGCAGGCCACAGCAGACGCGGCCTTGAGACCAGCGTGCAGTGCTGGGAGGTGGCCCCATGGCAGCTCTGACTCTGGCTCCTGAGCAGGGACGCCAGCCCCCTAGCCCTTGACAGTCAGTAATCTCAACACCACAGGAAGGCAAGGAGCTTCACTATCTGAAGACCTCACAGGTTGCTCAGGGAAGGGACCAGAAGGTGGATAGGGGGACAGTTGTTTGTCCTAAGCAGAAGGGCCAGGTGTTTTCCAGTCAGGAGTATATAATGCATATTTTCTGGGAACCCAGTGTCACTCATTTGCTCTGTAACAAGCTCCTTTGCTGGGCTGTGGGGCAGTTGTGGTGCCATGAGCTGTAGAAGGTGAGGTTGTAATATGGCCCCAGGACCCTGAGTGGGGACTGGCTTCTGTGCTCCCATTAGGTACACCTGTCCTCAGCCTTCCATGCTGTCCCACCCCACACATACCAGACTGCCAGCTGCACAGGACTAGGAAGGCTCGTGGGCAGACAGGAGATGGACAGAGTTCAGAGGACGGAGACAACACAGCACGACCGGCACACTCAGACACTGTTGCATTTGGTGCGACTGTTGTGGCCCAAACCCCCAGGGCTGGCACCCAGGCTGGACGCTGCATGCCTTCAGCATGAGGGTCAGTGGTGCTGGAGTGGCCTCCTATCCCACACCTGGCGGATTTGAGCCCCTGGGTGCGTACTGTGACAGAGGAATTCAGATAGAGGCCAACTCCTTTATTCAAGAGGGCCGAAAAAGCACTTCTTTTTCAGAACAGGGCATACAGGGATGTGGAACCTCAGCCTCAAGGCCACATGTGACCCTCCAGATCCCCAGGTATGGCCATTTGACTGAATCCAAACTTCAAAGAATAAAGCCTTTTATTGAAAGGATTCGTTCTGTAAAAATTGGATTCAGTCAGAAGGCTGCACTCAAGGATCCAGAAGGCCACATGTGGACCCAAGGCACTGTCTGGTGTCGGTGGTGAGACAAGGCACAACTACTGGGGAAATGGCAGACAAGAGGGTCACAGGCTGGGCATGGGGTGGGGCAGGTGAGGGTATTGCAGAGGTGACTCACCGGTGGCCCAGGCCTGCCGTCCAAACCTGAAGCTCCCTGGACGAAGGGTACAGTTTGACCAAAAGAAGGGGGAGAGAGGAATGGGAGGGAAAAATAGGGAACAATGGGGAGAAAAAGGGAACAATGGGGAGGGAAGAGGTGAGTAAAGCAGTGACTCTGGACAGACACGAATGCTGGTCATCAAACACAATGGGAGAAATAAGCTTGGGAGGACAGGGAGTGGTATTTACATGGAAACCAACAAAAACATGGAGACACTCGGTGCAGTGGCCGACTACTACAGGCTGGGCAGGGGCTGGTGCTGACGGCCACTCTGTTCCTCTACAACCCTGCTCCCCTCTCTCCTTTTATTCCCTCAGAGCCCTTTCTCCCAGGGGTTTCAGCATTCTGGGGAAAGGGATGCAGAAAGGAATTCATGGGGTGATGCCTTGGAAGCAGAAGTATGTACCCTTCTTGGAATGGGTTTTGCAGGGGCCGTGCTTATGTGAAGGGCCCGGGTGAGGGTGGTCCTCCAGTCTCTTTGCACCCCTGTTGAGGGCAGGCCACCCTGCCCTCCTGTCACCAAGGCCTCAGCCCTGAGTGATGGCAGCATGTGGTTTTGAAATCTGGGTAGAATCTGGTCAATTTCTACTTTAGCTGTGGGGGAGGAGTCAGCCCATGAATGATAATACTAATGACGCCTGTCAATTCTCTGGCATTTCAGAGTCTGCAGAGCTCAACCTGAACTTAGTTTACTCATATGTTCCCAAACAAGGAGATTATTAGAATAAGCCTTCAGAGGCAGCTGACTGAGACAGAGGTCTCAGGCTGTGTATCCCCTGCAGCGCCCTGGCAGCAGGAGGGGAGCTATTGGACCCACTGGCTGTCTAGAGCCCTCACTCCTCACTGTCCAGTATGCCTGGGGTGGGGGGTGGGGCAGAGCTCTTCCTCCAGGGCTGGGTTATGAAACCATCTCTGAAACCCACCTGGGGGAGCCAGGGGGAAATTTTTCTAATGAGTCTCACATGACAAATCAGGGAGAAGGCAGTGGGGATGCTTAGCCCAGTAAGGACTGAGAACTTGAAAACTGGGCCTCAGCCTTCAGGTTTCCAAGGTGGGGAAAGTCCCTAGAAAAGGGACAATACATTGAAGCTTCCTCCCAGGGAAAAGATGGTAGGTAGAAGGATTCTATAGAGACCTTTCCAGTTTTAGAAACTTCTGGGGTGATTGTAAATAGTACAGTTGCCCAGGCCCCACCCAGCCCAATTCAATCGCTCTCCAAGACTGGGCCTGGGCCATGGTGATGCCAGTGTGCGGCCGATGTTCAGAGCCACTCCCGTAGGATATGCCTGGAAAACCAGGCTGCTACTATGTGACTAAAACCCCCAGTGAAGTCTAAAAACAGAACTGTAGCTATACAGCATTAAAACTAAGTTGTCTGGAGAGGCCTGGAGCAGAAGGCACAAATTAGAGGCATTCAGGACATATGTGGGCCACTGACATATTCTGTATGGTCTGAATATCACAAATCATTTTTGTCTAATGTTAGAAAATGCAGAGATTTCACATAAAACACCAGATGTTCAACTTCCTTTGAAAGATGGGAACATCCGGAAATACTGAACCCTCCTTCCTCCAAGGCAGTGGTTCTCCAGCGACCCACAGGAACTGTCTTAACGGGTTGTAGCATTAGGAAGGTTGAGAACCACCGCGTCTAAGGCAACAGCTATCTGAGCTGAGAAAGGGCCACTCTCCCTAAGAAGTGCTGAGTGGTCTTTAGACCATAGTCTTCACCACTCCTGTCTCCCTCAAGTCCATGTTAGTTGCCTGCTATGAATATGCTAATACTGTTGTTTTCTTAAGCTAGAAAGATATTTCTTTGTACCCATGATAGACTGGGTGCTTTGCTTTTTATCTGGTACTTTCTCTGTCTCTGTGCCATTTGTATTTCAACCACTCACTGAATTCTCCGACGTTCACCAGATCGTTGGGGCCATGAATGTGGACAAGAAAAGATTTGTGGTCCTGCGGGGGCAGGAAGGCTCCTTAATTGGTAGAAGTACTTAATCATTCCAGACACAGCGTAAGACATGGGAAAATGTCTGTT
Source organism: Arctocebus calabarensis (assembly GCA_963573935.1). Taxonomy (NCBI): domain Eukaryota; kingdom Metazoa; phylum Chordata; class Mammalia; order Primates; family Lorisidae; genus Arctocebus; species Arctocebus calabarensis. Next base: position 46,230 of record CAUYON010196890.1, read on the forward strand.
AAAGTCATCAGTTTTCTGTAGTCTGTCAAGTGAATCAGCTACTTAAATATTCCTACATCTGAAGCATTAATAAGGGTGTGATGATACCTTTTGCATTGCTGCTGGTTGCTGTGATTACATTAACCAGATCTTCAAGCTCTGCCAAGCTGTAGTGATTGGGCTTTCCATTGTCCCCTGCTCTTTATGGCTACCTGGGGTGAGAACTGGCCTCCAGCCTAGGACAAAAGAAGCCTGGGCGGCAGGAAAGAGTTCTTTAGCAAGGCCGTGGCCTCAGTGGAGGAGCAGCCTTATATGTGCCTTATATGTGGTCACAACTTTATATGTGACCTCAAGTGACTCACTTTCTTCTCTGAAATGATGAGATGGATCCCTAATGTCCCTTCCAGCTCTTGAAAAACGAAGCAAAAGGGCACCCACCTCAATATGGTGTGGGGGATATGGAGCCGGGCTCCAGGATGGGTGGTGGGATAGGCTCACCTGGACACAGGTGAGGAAGCACTGGGGCTGGAGCAAAGGGGCTCTCCCCGCCCCATATCAAGAAAAGTGAGTGCTGTCTGACCAGCTCTCTGCCTCTAACCGGGGGCCTCTAAACCTGGAAAGACAGATCAGAAATCTCCAGGAGCCCTATGGTTCTATGGGAACCACAGAATCTGACTTTTTTGCATGCTTCCCTGCTGTGGCCAGTGCTTAAGAGGGGAAAGCAGGGCTTATCTTGTGGTTCACCTGGGAAAACAGGAGTGATAGAAAATATTTCATCATCTCACTGTTTCCAAGCTCTCCAAGCTCAGCCCCCAGAAGGGCAGCAGGCTTTATTGCCCCTGACTAAGGCATCTCCTGTCACTTCTGGCTCTCCTGCTGGGTGCTGCCTTATTCAGCTTCGTGTTCCCCCAGTACCAAGGCAGGGCCTGGCATGGAAAAGGCCCTCAGGAAGAGGTTAGAGCCTCGGTCTTTCCTGGGTGGGAAGGCAAAGCTGCATGGAGCTCTGGAATGCTCAGACTTTGGAACCTTGAGGTTTCCAGTGGCCTCTCCTGGGTTCAGCCCAGAACCCCTCACCCATCAGGGCGCCCAGCTGGGCTCCCCACCAGTCTTGCTGGGTGTGGTACTTACAGGTAGTCCCAAAGGCCCTCGGTCTCCTTTTTCTCCCTGGACACCCTTTTCTCCTTTTGCTCCATCCAGCCCTGCTTCCCCCTGGAGGAAAGGGAGACAGGATGAGATCACAGAAGGGCACGTCCTAGACAACACATTCTTGCACTCTGGGTCCTGGAGACAAGGTTGGGGTTTATAGAGGAGGAAAGAGGTGGAGGTGGGTGGGCCAGGGGTGATAGGCAGGAGACTCAAAGAATCCCTGAATGCTTAGCCAGCCTCTGCCTCAGTTAATGTACCCTGTATCTGTGCAGTAATTGTGAGGGCCTCAAAAGGAAAAGGAGTGGGTGAAGTGGGGACAAACCCATAGGGCAGTTTGAGGTCAGGCTTTGGCCCAGGTGCCCATTTGCATGGCAGGGAAACTGGAACCTTGCAGAAATTTGCTGGTGGATGCTTGAAATGCTACCACCAGAGCTCTGAAGGTCACAGTGGGCGGGAAAAAGAAACTGCGCAAAGTCCCTTGAAGAATGCCAGGGCAAGAGGCAAGGCCCTTTATCATGCCAGCAGCCTCCAGCCCCCTTATTCATTTGCAGTGCTTGGGGGACATGGGGAGAGCCCCAGTCCAGAGTCCAGTGGGCTTGGGCCTGGGGGATCTGTGTTATGTCACTGTCTCCTCCCACCTACACTCAAGGTGAGTGAAGAAGGGGCTGGGTCAGGTTTGATGGGAAAAGGATTTCACTGTCTGCTAAGAATCTAATCTGTCACTTCATGGGGTCACTTGATGGATGGGGGAATTCTGAATCCAAAGCATGCCAGGTATCAGTGGTGGATGGTAAAGGAAACGTAAGACTTCATTCTGCCCTGATTGTACCCCATAGGTTGGAGTGGTAAATGATGCCATTTAGGGAGAAGAGACAGCTGGGCCTTAGTGCTCCTGCCCTCTTTTCTGCTGTCCTGGATGCAGCCCTCTCCCTACCTGTCATGTGACCTCATCTTACCTTTGGTCCAGGAACACCTTGGAGCCCCTGCATTTGGAATCAAAACAAGATGTGTTAGCAATGCATTCCTAGTTAACTTCCTCGTCCACAAGTGGGACCACAGAAGAGCAAGGGCTTTGGGTGCAGAATATGGTCTGAGGTTCCTGCCCATGAGAAGTAGGAGGGAATTCTAAGGGGGTTTCATGTATGGGGCTTCCTAGGGTGCAGTCTGAACCAGTCTTCCCTAGCCAGGGGTTGACAGAAAAGCTCTCTGTGGCCCTAAGATTGAACCAGAGTCTCATGAAGGGAAGAGTAAGAGGCAATTCAGCAAAAGCTAAATTAATATATGCAAAGCGCTTAGAATTGTGTCTGGCACCTAGTAAGCTTTAATAAATATTGGCTACTGTCTTTGTTGCTACTACTACTTCTACCAGTGACAACAGGTGACACTCAGTGCCTTGGGGACCATGAACCACGCAAAGGCATGGTTCAGCATCTGTCGGCTCAGGGTACCTGGGGCCTTCTAGATGCGATGCAGAGGGGTCCCACAGTTATGTTTTTGTAACCAAGGCCAATTCAGTGGGGCTGGCTTAGAACGGCATTTTCTATTTTAACACTGCTCTTCTTGCCAGCTGTTTAGCAGGAAGGGGGAAGGGGAGGAGTAGATGTCTGATGGCAAAGAGTGAAGTAAATGTTGGGCAGAGCTTAGTGACAAAGGAGCTGCCATGCCAGTCAGCTGTTTCCAAGGAACCAGGCAAGGCCCGAGCTCCTCAGTGTCACTGGGATGATGCTGTTTAACATGGGAAGGGAGAAGGGGAGAGGGGTTGGACAAGAAAATCCCTCCCTGGGAGAAAGAAATAATATCAACTAAGGCTGAGGTTGAGCCCAGTGACCACCAAGGGGAGGGGATGTTAGGGACCTGCCCACAGTGGACTGATCACCGACAAGCACTCTAAACTTACCGGAGGTCCGGGAGGCCCCTCTGGCCCTGGTGGCCCAGAAACCTAGAACCCAAAGGGGAGTCTTGTTACACTTGAAGTGGCCCTGCCTCCTGATGTGGCCTAGGGTCCAGCTGGGGACTATAGGCCAGGGGAGGGCAGGACTGTCCGAAAAAGTCTCTCCTCTAAGAGACTTAGAATATGTCACAAGCTCACAGCAACCCACTGGCCTGCTCTGCTCAAAATTGAAAAAAAAAATTGCCAGGAAAGGTACCCCAAACATCTGTTCTTCCAGATTTTCTTGAAAAGCCAAAAGATTTAGCAAACTAGGTTCTTGTTCATGCCTGGAAACAATGGCCTCAATGTGGTGCAGGAGATCTTCAGTTTACCCCAGTCCCCACCACTCCCTATTGTATCTAACCCAGGTCTTTTGTAGTCATTTGTCTTGAGTTTGAGAACCTCGGCTTAGAGGAGTGGAGAATGTTTATCTGAAATAGGAGAGTGTGGAATGAGACGTTTCTAAAGAATCTCCCTTAAGTCCCCCCAGGTTTATAACAGATAGGATGGAGACTGCTGAGGTCATTCCTTGAAGGCAGATTGTAGTAGATGAGGTTTTGACCTGAGAGTAAAGATGGGAAATCCCAGGGCTATCTTCTCCATGGGAGATGGCGCCCATAGCAGAGTCGGTCTCTGATAAAGATGGACTTGCATTTGTCTCCAGCAGCCACTGCCTGCTCCTCTCTGAGCCCACCTCAGCTTCAGAGTTCTTCTCAGGTGCCTTGCTGTCCTAGGGTAGAATCCTCTGGAATGTGGCCAGGGCAATGGCTCCTCTGCCAGGCCACCACAAAGGGAGCTCCTTGACTGGGCAGATAGGTGGATCCTAATGTCCCCAGACTTGTAGACTTTTCAGCTCTATAATAGTCTTTGGAAACTCTATTCTAGTAAAAATATTTTACTGTATTTTTATCCTATTATAAATAAGTAATCATGTATCTTGATCATGGTAGTAGTTATACAAATCTATACAGGTATTAAAATTCCCAAAATTATAACTACTCCTCAATTTTATCTGTATAATAATTTTACCAATAACAAAGTTTAAAATATTTAAACACTTTTTGCTGCATAAAATGTCTTTGAACATACCAAGTCTGACAATTAAGTTCGAGAACTTGCCCCTGTGTGTTTACAAACAACTCAGTAAGATCTTGTAACTTTGGTATATCACAGCTGTGTTCGTATCAATGTGGGGTGTCTTTCTGAGTAAGGTTCATTATTGTTGTGTGTTTTTGTGTGCTGTTGCAAGAATGTCAGATCTCAAATTAGAGCGAAGAACAACCATTAAATTTCTTCTTAAAGTTGGCAAGAGTGGAAGCCAAATCAAGAACATGTTAGTCTAAGTTTATGGGGGTAATGCCATGAAGGAAATGGCAGTGTACAAATGGATTGTACATTTTTCTGGGGAGGGAGAAAGCATCACTGATGAAGAGAGGTTGGGGTGGCTAGTAACAAGCAGAACTGACAAAAACATTGCAAAAATGTGTCGACTTGTGCGTCAGAATCACCAGCTGATTGTTAGAAGCATAGCGGACCAAGTAAATATCAATAGAGCAATCGTTAGAAAAAATGTAACTGAAAATCTTGAAATGAGAAAGGTATGTGCACAATTGTCCCAAAGGAGCTCACTGATGAATAAAAGTAAAGGAGAACTGAAGTTTGCCAAGACCTTGAAAGACGATGTTTTGGGCTGTGTTATCACTGGTAATGAAACATGGGTGAATCAATATGACCCTGAAACAAAGAGTCAGAGTGCACAATGGAATTCAGCGCATTCTCCATGACCAAAAAAATTCCGTCAGTCCAAATCAAGAATCTAAATGATGTTGCTAACTTTTTTTTGATATCAGAGGGATTGTTCATTAGGAATTTGTACCAACTTGACAGTTAACCAAGTTTACTATTCTGAAGTGCTGAAAGGGTTAAATGAAAACAATATGAAATTTTCACCAATAACTCATGGCTCTTGCATCACGATAATGCACCAGCTTACATGGCATTGTCTGTGAGAAAATAACTGTATTGGAACACCCTCCCTACTTACCTGATTTGGTCCCCAGTGACTTTTTTCTTTACCCACAGATAAAGAAAACATTGAAAGGGAGACATTTTGACAACATTCAGGACTTTAAAGGTAATATGACAAGCTCTGATGGTCATGCCAGAAAGAGTTTCAAAATTGCTTTAAAGGGTGGAGTAGGCATTGTTGCATAGCTTCCCAAGGGCAGTACTTCAAAGGTGACCTTAGTGATATTCAGCAATGAGGTATGTAGCACTTTTTCTAGGATAAGTGCACAAACTTAATTGATGGACCTTGTATGTATAAAATTGGTTTCACTATTTTTCACTTAATATGAAATCCATTTTTCCATTTTTGTATGCTTCCCACAAGCCTCCTTGTAATGGTGATATGCTGAGTTATTATGTAGCCTGGGCTCAGTGCAGTGCTTGCCACAAGGACAGCTCTCAGACATGGTGACTATTATTACTATTGGTACTGTTACCATAAATTATTTAATCCTTTCTTTCTTGTTAGAAATGCACGATGTTTTCAAATTTTACTTTAAGTACTTCTGGGAGGAACATTTTTGTGTATAAAGCTTTTCCTGGATTCAGGATCATTTTTTTAGGAGGCCATCCATTTGTAAATGAGTAATATACACATTATATAATCTAGTCTATTTCACTAAATTCAAATGGGGCTTAGCAACATTGAAGGGTGATGGGGCCAGGAGATCTTGCAGAGGGTGATGGGAAGACCTGCTGGTCTCTCCTACAGCTCTGAAGTGGTAAGTGGGTTGCACAGGCCCTGCCATCAAACATCCTCTTCCTTGTAGGTCCTGGATCTCTGTTGCTTCCCTGGTGCTTTCCTCTGAGCCCATGAGTAGGCCCGATTCTCTCCCATCTCTTGAAAACACTGCCCCCATCCCGATGGTTTCTCACTTGGCTGTTCCCTCTTCCTTTCTCTACCACACTTCTCAAACCAATAAGGCTTCTATCTGGAAAGCCCACCTCTGAAGCTTGGCGGAAAACTCCTATAAAGTCATCAAGGCCCACCCAAATGGCACATCTTTGGGGACGCTCGCCTGATTCCCTGAAGTTGCTGCCACTCCAGTGTCATTACCGAGGACTGTGAACACAGGGGGATGGCTCTGTTTATTTTCCTGCCTCCGGACTCCAATGCCAGGACTGATGCACAGAGGCTCTCTCCATGGTTAATGGGGAGACCAGCGCAGCCTTGAGGTTCAGCGCCCACCCCGCTGTGCTGCTCGGTGAACGTTCAGCTTCCTGCCTCTCTTGTGTTAGGTGGTTGTGAGTTTCATTCTAAATCACAGAAATGCGATGCTTCCTGGAGAGACTGTCATTTGATGAGGCTCTCTGTCAAATAATCTCCTGTGATATAACAGGAAGAGCAGGTGGGACCTACCTCTGTTCCTGGGTCACCTTTCTCCCCAGGTTCTCCCTTCTCTCCCTGTGGGCATAAAACACCAAGTGTGATTTCCAGCCCCTGGGAAACCTGGACACAGACACAACCTCACATCTCTGACAAACTAGACTGGGCCTGGGCTGGTCTAGGTGTCAGCAAGAAGCCCCATGGAGGATGGAAGAGGTCTGCCCAAAGGACAGAAGACAAAGGCAATCCGGGGCAATCATCACTGGCTTCAGGAGTCTGAGGTTCTAGCATGTGGGGGAAGAGGCTGACAGTCTGGATGGGCTCTTGCAGGGGACAGACCCTAGGGTGGATCTGTGACTGGTTTCCAAGCCATAGAGTGGGGCATATGGCAAAGGTGATGGGATGCCGCTCCTGCGATTATGTGATGTATTACAACACACGGCTCTGTCTTGCCAGCATGAGGTATTAGAGACTCCCTGCTGGTCTTGGCCTTGAAGAAGCCAGGTGCTGTCATGTAAGCTGCCTCCTAGAGGGAGGGCCAGGTGGCAGGGAACTGTGGATGGCCCCTTGGGGCTCAGGGTCTCAGCCCTGCTATAGTTGGGAGCTGAATTCTGCCAACATCCATGGGGCTTGGAAGGGAACCCCAGCCCCAGGTGTGAGTGCAGCTGACTGGCACCTTAACTGCATCTTTGTGAGACCTGGGTAGGGGACCCAGCCACGATGTGCCTGAATTGCTGAACCACAATGAACCACGATGTGCCTGAATTGCTGAGCCACAAGCTATGTGGCTTTAAGTGGGTGTTGTTTTAAGCCACTAACTTTGCAGTGATTGGTTATGCAGCAATAGAAAACGACTATGGGGCGGCGCCTGTGGCTCATCGAGCAGGGCGCCGGCCCCATACACCGAAGGTGGCAGGTTCAAACCCGGCCTCGCCAAACTACAAAACAGAAAATAGCCGGGCGTTGTGGCGGTCGCCTGTGGTCCTAGCTACTCGGGAGGCTGAGGCAAGAGACTTGCCTAAGCCCAGGAGTTGGATGTTGCTGTGAGCTGTGTGACACCATGGCGCTCTACTGAGGGCGATAAAGTGAGACTCTGTCTCTACAAAAAAAAAAAAAAGAAGAAGAAAAGAAAACGACTATGGCTCCAGAGGCCAAGCCTCTGAGGAGTCAACGTAGGGAGGCTGGTGAGGATGCCGCCTCCATCCTGGAGCTGCTCTGTGACAAGGAAGATAAGTCAGGAGGCTGTGAGCTGCCTGCCTGTCTGGCTGGTGAGGGATTCCTGCACTGGGTCAGACTGGGGACTTGTTGACCTCTTAGGCTCTCTCCACTTCTAAGAGGAGAATTCTGAGTTGAAGATTCTAACACTTAAGACAGAGGCCACCATGCTATGAGCTGAGGAAGCTGGGCCCCCAGTTTGCACTCAAATGCAGTAGCTGCTCATCTGAAGGACCCCAGGCTGGGTAGGCAGGCAGGCTCTGGGTTAATGCAGGCTTGTTGCCCAGTCAGGCATCTGCTAGGGTGGCAGCCCTAGGGAGCCACCTGCTGACAACCTTGACACCCAGCCCTCTCGCCTTACTGTAAATCCCGGGAGCCCAATTGGGCCAGGCAATCCTGTCGCTCCGGGTCTGCCTTGGCCACCTGGTTCTCCTTTCTCCCCAGTTGGGCCGTCTAGACCCTATAGATCGACAAAGATCTCTGTTAGTCAAGCTCAAGGTCATCATGCCGAGCATGATGGCAACTGTGGCATGCACACGTGGCTCCCTTGCTTCAGAATGGTGCCCATTGTACAGGTGGAAACCACTGAGGTCCAGAGAAGGTTCTCAAGTCAAGTCAGCAGCCTAGCTGGCCTGGGTTAAGGCCCCTTTTTTGTGCATGCAACTTCTGGGTATAGGACTTCTTCATGCTTTCCAAAGAAGCAGTTTTACACTCATGACTTCATCTCTTTTTTCTGCAGTACAGTGAGGTATCCCCATTTTAGAGATGAAGGAACTGAGGATCCACAAAGCTCAGTGACTTTCTCAAGGACACAGACAGGCGATGACAGAATAGGACTCAGGTCTTGTGAGTCAAAAACTGGCCTTCGTAAGTGAGTGGCTGGAAGGGAAACTGAGTGAACCCCTGCACCCCTCCCGGGCCCCAGGTTTCTAGGCTAGGTATCGGCTGGCACCATGCAAAGCCATACAAGCCAGCGTCATGCTTGAGGGGGACTCACCGGCGAGCCTGCTTCTCCAGTGTCCCCTTTCTCTCCCTTCTCTCCTGAGTGGCCGCTTTCTCCCTTCATTCCTGGAGGGCCCTCCTTTCCTGGGGGGCCTTGGGGACCAGGGGGGCCCATGTCTCCTGGTTTGCCTCGAGGTCCCTTCGGAATAACCAATAACACTCCTTAGACACACTAATGGAGAAGAGAGGAGTGAGGGAGAGAGAGCAGAAGATTGGGAGGCCCAAAGGACTTGGCTCTTGGGTCTTGCCTGGGTCAGCCTGGCTTCTGGGGCCTGTGGTGCAGCCCTCTTCCCACCCCTCCCTTGCCCCTTCCCCACAGGGCTCATGGCAGGGCCTGTTCCCGAGCCTTCCTCCCACCACCCACACGCCAGGGTGAGGACTGTTTTCAGGGGTTTGCCTGTAGGATGTCTGTCTGTACCTTTTCCCCATCGTGTCCTGGAGGGCCTGGCAGTCCAATCTCCCCCTGTAGCCAGAACAAGGGATAGAGATGATGATAATCGTCAGTTACCCAGCCCTCAGTGTGCCAGGCGTGCCTCTCTGCACTTCCCCCTAGAGTTTACCCATTTAATTCTCACTGCATTCCTGGGAGGTACATATTTGGATTGCCTGTTTTACTGATCAGCTCCCCAAAGCACAGAGTTGTGTGCACAAGGCCACAGTTAGTGAAGAGGGGAGCCAGGATCTCAGTGCGGGCATGCTGGCTCCATGATCCATGTTTACAACCTCACTTGCCCCCCTGAGAGCCTTAGGCCCCCCATGGCTCCACTGGGCAAAGTTCTGCCTCCCTGTCTCCTCCAACCCCCACCCCTGCGCTTCTGTCCTGGCTGCCCCTCAGAAGCTCCCCTCGTCTTCACAGGTCAGGGAGGGAGTCAAGGGCCGAGTGGCCAAATGACAGGCGGGTGCTACCAAGAGCAGTAGGGGGGAAGGGCAGTGGACTCAGCCTGACAGATGGGGAGGATTGAAGATGAAGTGGCCTTGGAGTTGGGCTTGAAAGATGAGAAAGGTTTGAAAGATAAGAAGAGGGAGAAACTTGCAGTGCAGAGGGGCAGACATGAGACAGAGGGCAAACCTGAGGAAAGGCACGGGGTGGATGGGAGGAGTATAAGAGGAAAGCAAAGGCAGGAGGGAGGGAGGGCAGGACTGGGAGGGGAAGTGCTGCTGTCTCTGATGGACAGCTTGGGTCCCAGATGTGGGGCTGGTTGGGGTAGGGGCGGGGCAGGGGTGTGTCTGGCCCCAGGCCCCACCACATCAGGGGGGAGTCTGGAGCCTAAGGCAGATGACTTGGGGAGAATGGCAGAGCCACAGTGGCTGTAGTGTGGGTGGCAGGACCCCAGTGCTTTGGAGCACTGGGAGGGTGTGGTGGCTGCTCTGAGAAGAGGAAAGGGTCACAGGATAAGGGTGGCCTTAGGGCCGATTACTCAGGGACACACATGGTGCCCTTGCAGGGTCTTCATCCCCCTCTTAGCAGGACAAATTTTACCTTCTGGCCTGGAGGTCCAGGTGGGCCGATTTGCCCAGGAAGACCAGGAGGCCCCTAGGAAGGAAAAGAAAGACACAGCTAAGACTTTTCCACTGAGAAGCGGTGGCCTGTGGCCAGAGGGAGCTGTGCCTGGAGTTTGGCTTGTAGGGCTCAGTTGTTTTCAGATATTTCTTCACTGGTAGAAACCCTTCTTTTGCAAAGGAAATTACAGGGGGAACCCCAAAATGCAAGACAGATATAGCACAGTTGTATCTGGGTTGAAATGGGGGTGGAGCTCTGAAATCTAGGGCACCCCCTCCTCTTCTCTCTAGGGCACCCTGGAGGCTCCTTTAGCTCCGAGAAGATAAATCTGACTTTCCTGGAAGATGACTTAAAAATGTCTCTAGGAAACAATCCAAATGTCCATCAACAGGTGAGTACATTGTGGTATATCCATTCAATGGAATATTACCCAACAGAGAAGAAAGAACCAAGTGCTAGGGAACGCAACGACTCAGACGAGTCTCACAGTTGCTGGGCAGAAGCAGCCAGACACTACGTGATTCATAGTGATCCATACTCTGCGTGATTCAGCATATGGAACTCCAGGAAAGACAAATCTAATCTACAGTGACAGAAACTGGGTTGCTGGTGGCCTGGGGCTGGGGTAGTGCTGGAGCTATCCTAAGGGCAGGAGGGAACTTTCTGGAGTGACTGGAGTGGTGAGACATGAGTATATACATTTGTCAAAACTTATCTACCTCTATACCTCAAAAGTATACCTTTTATTGTGCAAAAGTTACACTTCAAGGTTGATCTTAAAAGAAAAAAAAGTTTCTAGGAAGGTTTTATTTCTTGGAAATAGTCATTTCAAATAATATATTTAATGTCCCCAGAGGAAGCTCATTGATTCCAGACTGTCATTGTTGACATCAGTTTCTGGACCTGGGATGTCATAGGAGGGGTGCTTGATTCTGAGTTTGTGTCATGCCTGAGTGTGTTCTGTGGCACACAGGCAGGAAGAAATATTGGGTAAATTGAAATTCTAGTCTTCTGAGAACTTTGCGATCTCTCCTCCCCTCTCCACCTTGGAAGTGAAAATGGGTGGTGGCCATTTTAACTGCAAATGTTTACTGAGGGCCTGTCACCAGTAGGTACATGCGCTAAACCCAGGATTGGAATTCACTGGTTGTCCAAGTGTAGGTAACGACACGGATTTCCAGGAAGAGGGGAAATGTGGAGGGTTGCTGATAATTTTTCAGGATAATGGATCTTATTAGCTGAGGGTTGAGAAAAAAGAGAAACATCAAAACATCCTCTTTGATACTGCTGTTTCCCTGACATAGCTGTAAAGAGAACGTAGCATTTATACTGTCACAGACTGCACAGCTGTGTGGATGAAGAGCCCTTACCCAGAGGACAGTCAGGACCCAGGGCACGGGCAGCTCCCGAGGCCCACCCACCAGCCTCGACCTGGACCTGAGGCTCTGATCACCCTCTGCTCTAGCACTGCTGGGTCAACCCTAACCCAGGGCCAAATACTTGCATCCAGACTGCCCTCCCAGCCCCCAGCACAGTGCCTGGGGAGGGAGAGAAGCAGGAAGACTCACCATCAAGGCCAGCGTTCGGATCTCCTAGAAAACCAACACCATGCAATTAGCTGAAGAGCAAACCAAGATCCATCCTCTCTGTCTGGTCATGCAAATGTGGGAGCTGAGCCCCCCGAAGGAGTGCAGATGGAGGCAGACCCTCACAGGGGGGCTCTGTGGCTCCCAGCCCCACCCAGCCCCACTTCTCCCCCAGGTTTATAATCACTGGACAGAGAACGGGCAGCATCGCATAAGCCAATAACACAATGCAGGCTGTCCTGCGATCATCTCAGGCCCTACAGTGGGCTTGGTTTTACCAAAGAAGGAGAAAATTCTTTCTAGTCACCTACTGAGGACCCTCCCTGGTTCTTCTCCCAGAACCCAGATTTCAAGGTTTGAGGGATTTTCCTTTAAAGAGACACTGTAGAATGAGATATGGAACCGCTCAGAAATGGATGAGAGGGATGATTGTTGGCTTTAAGAGAACTTTTACATCTTGTAGATGGATCCACCTGCATACACGGCCTCCTGTGAAGGAGTGGCTTTCCACATGGGCGATTTTGTTCCCCAGGGGACTTTGGTCAGTCCGGAGACATTTTGGTTCTGACAACTGAGGGTGGGGCACTACTGGCCCCTAGTGGGTGGAGATCAGGATGCTGCTAAGCAGCCGATAACACCCAGCATCCCCTTCCAACACGAGCTACCCTGCCTGGAGTGCCAATGGTGCCAAGGCTGGGAAACCCTACTGTAAACAGCAGGGAGCTTATGAACTTGAAATAGGATTAAACTGGCACAAAAGGGAGATGCAATCCAGGAAGACAGATGCCACCGTGTGAAGGGGGAGGCACGCTCTGAGAAATGCAGGCCCAGGCCCTGGACGCCTGGGTGTTTCCTCCACAGGATGACAGGATCACTGTCACCTGGGTGTCTGATAAGGGGTGTCATTTGCCAGGAAGATGCACAGTGGGAGGTCCAAGGACAGAAAGCAAGGGAGTGACTCTCCCCTGAAAGCTTTGCCCAAGGGCCCGAGGGCAGGACCACTACGGGCAGTGTGAAAGATTTCCTGCATCAGGGCTGTTGTGTCCCAAGGTCCCCAAGGACCTCCACATCACCAGCCTCTCTCACCTGCAGTGCCTCGTTGATGTTCCCGTTGTAATCCACCATCTCTCCTTTCCCTGGTTCTCCCTTGGAGCCCTAGAAGGCAAATGAGAGCTCAGCCTCATGGCTGGGGCCTGGACCACGAGGGACCTGAGGGCAGCTGCTGCCTGTTCCCCATCAAGTGGGACCACAGCCAATACTACCTGCCCCCGACTGCTCGCAAGTGGTCCCAGAGAAGCTGGAGGGGGCCCGTGAGGGATTCCCAGCACTCTCAAAGGATGGACACTGGGAGGATGCAGAATAAATAGATACACTCCATTTGGGAAGTCTGTACTAGACAGACCTGGAGGAGATTGAGTCTCTCGCTCTGCCATGCAGATGTCCTACCTGGGGCCATAATTCATTCCCCTCCCTCCTCGAAACCCCAAGGTCAAGCTGCTTCATGCTGTGACTTCAGGCATACCTTGGGGCCAGTTGATCCCTGTTCTCCAGCAGCTCCAGGCTCCCCCTGTTGCAGGATGAAATTGGAGTGAAATAAGGATAAAGCTGGCACAGAGGACTGACGGCCTCACATGGAGCCACACATCAGGCTCCAGGCTCCAGGCCTGTTAGCTGAGGCCAACAAGACATAGACCTCAGTGCCCACTGAAGTGCAGGCCCTGAGCTTTCTGGAAACATCTGAGCACCTGCACATGCTCCTCTGTCCTTCTCAGTTCTCAGAGCTCCCTCCCACCTCCCATCTCACAGTCAAGGTATTCTTCCTGTGCTGTGTTCATTGTTAGTGACTCTCCTTTGTCCCTCTGACCACCTCTCCTCAGTCCCCTAAGTTACTTCTCTTTCTTTCCAGTCTGCTCATATGTTAAGGGCTCAGCAACTCTGCACCAATTGCCTGGGTGATTGATAAAGACCTCCCCATGCAGAGCCCATGTGATTTCAAGGACCCACTCTGCATGGGAAAGACCCAAACTGCTGGATGAAACGTGAGGGGCCTGGCGAGGTGTTAGGAGGAACACAGGCACATGACACCCACCCTCCCAGGGCAGGTGGGTGGAGACAGTCTCCGGTAGGACGCAGCTCCAGGGAGTGAATGAAACAATGGCGCAAATTGTGAAAAACAAACAGTAGTTCCAGCTTTTCTGGGATAATGTTAACACAGAAGACAATTAAAGAATAATCACCACCTCCAGGCAACCTGCACTCTCCCCCCACCCCATAGCATTTTAGTCCCTATCTACCTGTGAGGGACACCAGCCTTCCAGAGAGGGAGCACTGGGTGGAAGTGAGGTCCCTAACATTACCATGTGGTGTGAGGGGTAGGGAGTGGCTCGGGAGGCTCTGCGTCACTCCAAGCCAAGCGTCCCATCTCAGGGCTGGCCTTTGCACCACTCTGTCTGGGTGGATAGCCCTCTAAAGCAGTGGTCCCCGACCTTTTCGGCCCCAGGGACTGGTTTCAAAAGAAAACTTTTCCATGGACAGTGGGGAGTGGTTTAGAGATGGGTCTGCAAGCAATTGATTTATTATGGTCTCTGCAGTCAAACCTCTCTGCTAATGGTCATCTGTGTTTGCTGCCGCACCCCCGCGCTGGCATCAGTGCCTGAGCCCCACCTCAGTCGTCAGGTATCAGAGCACACAACCTACATCCCTCAAATGCAGTTGACAGTAGGGTTCGCGCCCCTACGAGAATCTAATGCCCATGCTGATCTGACAGAAAGAGCTCAGGTGGTGACGTGAGGCTGGGGAGTGGCTGTAGATACACATGAAGCTCCACGGGCTGGCCGCTGCTCACCTCCGGCTGTGCAGCCGGTTACCCGGCAAGCCAAGGACAAGTACTGGTCTGTGTCCAGTGGTGAGGACCACAGCTTTAAAACTTAAGCCAAACAAGAAAGATGGAAGCCTGGGGTCATGGACTCTTCATGCCCCAGGGTCCAGCCCTAGGGACGGCTGAGACTGTTTCTCTGAGGGGAGCTTGACCTCCCTAGCTGGCCCTCATCCTGCAGCTCTGGGCTATGGGGGCCTCGGTACCTTGTCTCCTTGCCGTCCTGGGGGGCCAGCCTGGCCTTCAATACCTGCTTCTCCCTGGGGAGAGAAGAGTGATGGCATGACAGTGTGCAGGGCCACTAGGACAGTCATTTACGGGGAAAGACGGGGTCTTGCTGCTCCCCTTCCAGGTGTTTCTACTTGGGTCGGCTTCTACGACCTTGTGCCATGCTACCTGTCTGACCTCTCCCCACCCTTGGCCTAGCCTGGGTCTCATCTCCTCTGGAAACCCTCCCCATCCTCCCTACATTCGGTGCCTATCACTGGAGTCCACTCCGCCCAGCCAGGCCCTCCTCTGTGCTTGGTTAGTACACACATGCCCGGTTCTGTCACAGTCCTCAGATGGACTGTGAGTTGCCATCAGTCCTGGCTGTGGAGAGGCAGGTCATTTTGAAGCCTGGCACACTTGAGAAGGCATCTCACTGGGTCCTGCCTGGGAAGGTGCTGGGCATCAGGGCAGGGTGGCCCAGGAGACCCACTCCAAATAATTGGTTTATTAAATATTTTGCCTGGACCTAGAAGTTTGAGGACATAGTCTCCTGGTTTTCCCTTCATTTTGCACTATAATGTCCAAGTTTCCCCAATCCAAATCAAGATTAAGACACGCTAGGTCCCCATGTCCTATGCGGTTAGTGGGTTGTCTCCAGTGCTAGGCTATTCTGGAGCCTGGGTGGCAGGGCTGCCTTTGGCAAAACTAATGCTTGTGCCAGGGAAGTTCTGTGTAGTCACAGTCAGGATGGGCAGTGGGGCTTAGCTAAAGGCCCTTCCTACTACTCTGTCATTCCTGCCTCTGGGGTTCTTATGGTCCCTATACTATACCTGTCTTAATTCATTTCTTTGGCTAGATAGTGAATAAACCAAGGGCAGGTTCTTTGCAGCCACATTGCCCTGAGCCCCAGCCCATGGCAGGTCCTCGATAAATGCTGGTGGAATGAATGTGTGTATTGCCTCAAATCACGTAGAGTAATTCATGCTTTCCTTATAAGCTAAGAAAGAGACCTGCATTTCCCTGTGCTGCTAAGATAAAACAAGCAACACAGGAGGCATCTGCTTTGGGAAACCTAAATCTTAACATTGTACTTTCCAACTAGTGAAAGGAAATTGAGGGTAGCCCCATTGCAGCTACCCTGCCTCTGCCAGACCCCCAGAGGTATGCCAGTACCAAGTGGGGCCCCTCGCCTGCAGCTCAGCCAGCGCCCAGGTGGGAGGCCTTTCTGGCTGTCCTTAGCCCTACAGCTGTCAGCCCCTGACTCAGTTATAGCGCAGTCATCACATTCCAGCAGCCATTGGTCCCTGAGTTACATCATAGTCTCCTGAAACAATGGGACCATCTGTCTGCCCAGGGAAGACACTCTCCTGGAAGGTCAGACGGTTACTTGTTTGGAAGCAGACTCTGAGCCCAAATGGCCTATCTAGAACCCACTGAGAAAACCCACACATTTGGAGCAGAAGGTCAGAGAACAGGTTGAAGTAAAGGTCACAGGCAAACATCTCCCTGACACTGATCCCAGGGAAGACTCACCTTTGGTCCTGGGGGCCCAGGGAGCCCTGGGGGGCCGGGCTCCCCCCTGCCTCCTCCAATGGAGTTGCCAGCATCACCTTTCTCTCCCTGGGGGTGGAAGGTGGAGTTACTGTCAGCAGCTTGCCCTGGCTCTAGAAGGTAATGGTCCCTTACTTCTGCACTCTGTCCTCACAGCTCCAAGCAGAGGAGGCAGGAGGCCACCCCCAGCTAGGCTGAGTGTAGAGGGACAATAAGGGGTACGTGGGCTCTGGGATGTCTGGGGACCAGAGGTCTTCAGAATCCCAGCCCCCTGGTAGCATCTGAACACAGGATCTGAGGAGAGGAGGGAGCCATTTGCTGAATGAGGCTGGACAGGTTTACAGGTGAAAAGAGACCCGTCAAGATCTGGGGCTGGAGCAGTGCTTCCCAAAGTCTGTTCTGTGGAGTACTCCTCAGGGGGTTGGGAATATTCAAATGTGGTGGCCACACTGTGTTAAGAAATGCAGTGCTAAAGGAAGTGTGGCAGGCCTGTCACTGCTGGGTACTCAGGGCCTCAGGCTGAAGTGCACTTCCCAAGCAGCTGTCTCATGCCTCTCTTTCCAGATTTATTTGACCTCGTCTTTTTTTACCCCTTATTCTAAAGAAATATCTTCTTACAGAGCTCATGGTCTATGGGGTGCATTTCCAGAGCTGGTATAAAGAAATTGGACCAGGTCAGTTCTTTGAATTCAGGCCCTGACTTGTGGCACCACCCCCAACCCAAGCAGACCCTGGCCGTGTTCCAGCTGCCTGCCTCCTACTCTGGGAGAGGGGCGTGTCCAATGCTGGAACCCGTGTGCATGAGCAGGGCTGGGAATGGGATGTGGGTGAGGAAGGACCCCGAGGCTACACCATTCAGAGCCCAGGGATACCTACCTTCTGCCCCAGGAAGCCAGGCAGCCCAGGGGATCCCGCAGCCCCCTTCTCACCCTGCAGGGGAGACCAGACACTGGGGGTTAGGAACTGTTTCTCCCCACCGGCTCAGGGCCTTGCCTTCCCTGCTCCCGCCTCCTTGGTGGGTCTCTGAAGGGTTCCGCTTCCTTCTGGAAGGAGCTCCTCAGTGTTTATTATGGGAAAATTACAAAGATATTTAAAGGCATATATTCATGGTCTGGATATTTGCACAAGTGCTTCCTTTTAACCACTACGCTCTTCTTCACTTTCTTACTGTCCAGCAACTGGGAGGCCACCAGCCTCTTCTGCCTCCTCTTCCCTGCCTCCAGGGAGGACAAAAACAGCTCACTAGAACTTCCCCTTTGTAGAAATGTTTTGAAAAATTTGCCTCCTGTTATGGCTTGAATTGTGTCTCCCCCAAATGCATGTGTTGAAGTCCTAACAGTGTTTCAGAATGTGATCTTATTTGGAAATAGGGTCAGGGCAGATGTGATTATGTAAGATGAGGTCATCCTGGAGTAGGAGGGCCCCTGATCCAGTGTGCTGGTGTCCTTATAAAAAGGGGGCAGTTTGGACACAGACACAGACACGGGAGAACAGCAGGTAAGGATGGACCAGAGATCAGGATGACGCTCCTATAAGCCAAGCAACACCAAAGATCGCCAGGAACCGCCAGGAGCCAGGGGAGGGGTCTGGAGTGGCTTCTCCTTTGCAGCCCTTAGAAGGAACCAAACCTGCCAACACTTTGCATTTGGATTTCCAGCTTTCAGAACTGTGAGACAATGAATTTCTGTTGTTCCAGCTACCCAGTCTTTTTTTGAGCAGTTAGCCAATTCATACACCTTCCTAAGCAGATTCCGTAGTGGAAGAATTCTTTGTTTTCTCCCCATGACATGGATCAAGGTGTCCCTTAGGGATACTTGCACCCCATTCTCATTTCACCATGAAGCAAGGGGGGGCACCAAGAGGTTACACGGTTTGTGGAGGACCCCTCACTGAGTCCCTGGCAGAGCTGGACTGGGCCCCTCATGCTCCTAAAGTTCTGGCTTCTGTGACAAAGGCTTCCCTTTGCATTCATAGTCTTAGCCAGAGAGGCTGTAACAAAATATCACAGTCTGGGCGGCTTCAGTGTTTATTCTCTAACAGTTCTGGAGGCTGGAAGTCTCAGATCAGGGTGCTGGTGAGCCCCCTCCTTGGCTTGCAGGCGACTGCCCTCTCACTGCATCCTCACATGGCACAGGAAGGGTCTCTCTTCTTTTTACAGGGCTACCAGTCCTTTAGGATCTGGTGCTATTAGGACTCTACTGTGTGATTGCATCAAACCTTAATTACCTCCCCAAAGCCCTGTCTCTAAACACAGTCACACAGGATGTTAGAGCCTCAACATATGGATTGGGGGGTCACATTCAGTCCACAGCAGTGCCCAGTATCCTGAGGGTGCCCCAGCAGCAGGGGTTAGCCTGCTGATGGGGGACTAAGGGTGGGATATGCAGTGATTATAGGTCAGCATGGGAAGCTCCACTCTCTATGGGCCCGAGGAACACAGTAATTCTCAGATGTGATAATATGAACTGAGGGCTCTGGTCAGATGTCTCCATGGACTTTCTAGCCACAGCCACAAAAGATGACACACCAAGTCTTTGGGTGTCATCTCCTTGCCCCCTGCCCTTGGGTTGAAGCTGATGGCGGAGTGCTCCCAAGCTGGCCAGGGGTCCCGGCAGCAGGAAGGATGAGTCCTGAGGAGGCCCTGCTCTACTGCCTTATCTGGGCTGCTCCCCAGCACCCTCCCCAAATAGGCCAGATCTAAAGGGATGGGATGCAGGTCCTGTCACAATACAGAGTTCCTCAGGGGCTGGGGGCAGAGGGAGCAAGATGGGCAGCATCCTCCCTCTGCTGGGCTCTCTGCCAGGCAACCAGCAGCTTGCTCTTGCGTGTGGCTTTCTGAGGCTTTGCCAGGCCACCCCGCCATCCTCCTTGTCCCAGGACACATGCACCCTGAGCACACAGAAGGCAATGCACCAGCTGTGGGAGTGGGGCAGGGAGTAGGCACCAGGGAGGCCAGGATGAGGGGGCACACATTCAAATACGCAATGTCCTACCCTTTGCCCCCTCTTTCCCGGCAAACCTGGGGGCCCTGGCTTCCCTGCTGCTCCTGAGTCTCCCTTTGAGGTAAGAAGAGAAAGTCATTGATAAAAGGCTGGAGTTGGGGGGCGGTAAGGGTGGGATATGCAGTGATTATAGATCGGCTTGTCCAGAATACTTGTCCCGTAAGCTCCTCCTCTTTAAAAAAGGATGTTTTTAGAAATGTTGCATAAGATATCCCCTTTTGAGAGCTCCTCAATGCACATTTAGCACATTAAAGGCACTGAGAGGGTCTGCAGCACAGAAACCTGCATAATATTTTTAACCCAGTATTTCTGAAACTTCTTTGACCATGGAAACTTTTTTCTTGTCACATCTCTTATTGTTCTAGACAAGAGAGAAAGCAACCCCTTTAGGTGCAGGGCTCAATAGTCACTGCCGCTGCAGGTGGCACCCATGCAGGCCAGGGTCCAGGGAGGGTGAAGACATTCATAGTGTGCTCCTGACAAGCAGGCCCTTTGCTCAGCCAGGTTCCCAGCCCCCAGCCAGCCTCAGGGGACCAAGAGAAAATCAGCAGCAGCCCCTCCCACCTCTGCCCCACAACAGATGCTCTGTGCAGCCTAGAAGGTTCTCTCTGCACCAGTACCTTGACTCCTGGGGTCCCTGGCTCACCCTGTGTGGAGAAAAGAAGACTTAGGTAAACAAGTGAGTGAAAGAGAATGGGTGGGAAAGAATGAGCAAAGGTACTGGGGTGGGAGAGGGGAGTCAGGGTCACACCTGGCCTGCCCCAGCTTTTCTCTGCCCAGGTGTTAGGCGCCAGGACAAAGGAGGTTTCCGGGCTGCTGACCCTTAAAGGGTCCTCTTAGTCCCCTAGGTGAGGGGTGTGGCAGGTATGACTGCAGCCCTGGGCACCCCAGGATGAAGGAGAGGAAGGAGGGCATTTGGTTTGGACATGGTGTCCCCTGTAGGTGGACCTGCCGCGAATATCAAGCTGGAGCACTTGCTTTCCCAGCCGACCCCCTCCATCTGCCTGTCTACCAATTGGGTGGGTAGGGTGGGGGTTCAGGATTCCTGCTCTCCTCTCTGAAGCTTTGGAAGCATGTAGCTGCCCAATTCCAGAGTGTTAAGGAAAGATCTGGGTTCCATTTGTACCACGGCCAGCTAGTGAGACCTTCAGTTGCGGCTGGGAAACCTTTGCTGCTTATTTGCAAGGCTTCACTAAACATCTGTTGCTCAAGGTTGTGCGTGCGGCATAAACGTTCTTTTAAGAAAAATGTTTCCAAGTCTTGCCTGCCCCCCCATTGGTCTGGTGGCCACCCCATTGAGTCACAAATTCCCAGCTCTATCTTCCTTACAGAGTCTCTCCTCTCCTGCCCCTGATGTATTAACAATGTTCTACTGACCTTCATCCCAGCCACGGCGATTCCCGGAGCCCCCTGGCGGAGAGAAGAAAAGGCCTGAGGAATTTCTGCAGGCAGAGGGCAGTAAGGGGGAAGTGACCAGCCTTCTGCTCACTTCTGCCTATTGCCTTCCCCCCACCGCTGGAAGTGGGGGCACCAAGCTGGGCACAGTGGCAGTGGCCTTGAGGAACTGGCTCTGTGCAGCCCAGCTTGCAGGGCTCCCTGGACTTTCCACCCAAGGCTCAGCTTCCAGGCTTTACTAGGAGGCAAGGTGGGGACTGCAGCTTGTCAGATGGGGCAAGGAGGATGTCTCTGGGAGGGCTTCATTGGAATATGGAGGAAGGGGGAGGAGATGGAAGGGGAAAAGGGAGGAAAATGGAGCCCTGGGGAGGGGAGCACAGAGGATGACAGCATGAAGGGGCTGACTTTACCAAGTACCTGCCACCCTGAGTATGGAATTGGAGTCCTCACAGGTGGCTCTCTGGCCCTCTGGCCTCACACACTTGGGAATGGCTGGGACTAACTCCCACTTTAATATCAGCCCAAGACCAGCTACTTTGAGTTAAATATGCTGCCCAAAGTAAGTCCCAGGTGACAGTGATTTTGAGGGGTCAGTACTTTCTATTTGGATCTGAGGACTGCAGCCGGAGCTGGGGTTACCTGGGAAGGCTTTTTATGACTCAGAGGTGACCAGGAGGAGGCTGGCCACATTAGGAGGGCACTGATGAGAGACCTTGCACATGGCCCCCTGACTTGGAAGGACAGGCTAGCGTGGCCGGGGAGGATGACCAGTGTAGGAAGGAGGAGGCCAAGGAGCTGGGACTCCAGGGGTCCCCTGAGCTTGGCAGAGAGGGACAAGTGCTGAGGAGGGGAGGTACCTTGGCGCCATGCTTGCCCGGCATCCCTGGCATGCCCCGTTCTCCCTGCAGGAAGAAACAAGAGAAATGGTGGGAGGAGGACTAGACTCAGGACTGTGGGGATGTCAGTGAGAACGCTTTGTCTGGAAGCCTGGACAACTGTCCAGCTCTCAGGGAGCTCTGCGAACCCTACGCTGTGCTAGCAGCCTTGTGGGCCACTGCCTTCAGCTATGCAAACTTGAGGTCACAGATCCCAGAGCAGGAAAGGCCCCCAGAGGGAGAGGCCCACGATGTGGCATCCAATTCAGTGAGACGAGGTGACTTGCTCAAGATCTATCACCCCTCAGTGGCCAGGCTGGCCCTGGGGCTAGGGCTGTGAGGACAGGGGACCCTAACGTGGCTGCTCACGACTGTGTCCTTCCTGCCTGCTGTTTCTTGCCCTGTGTTAACTCCAGCAGCTTTGCTGGGAACAGTACCTCCTAGCTGAGCCAGACAGGAGCTCCTCACTCTCCTCATCTGGGCTTTCTTCTCCTCCAAATCCCCTGGGTCTAACTCTCCCAGGGACATGGGCCTGTGTGGGAGCGGATGTTATTTCTCTTCCACAGATAAGCAAACTACGACTCAGAGAGGCCAGGTATGATTGCCAAGGTCATGCAAACTAGGGCCTTGAAGCTGAGTTTGTTGTCTGCCAAAGCCCAGGTGCTCATTTCTCCTGAAAAACCCCAACGTCGGATGCACTGACTTTCCATCCCCCCATCAAACAGCCTGCAGAGACTGAAAGCAGGGCGAAGCCCTCTGCTGTGCCTCCAGATGTGTGAGGCAGCCTGGTCCAGAGAGTCCAGAACAGCGTGGGCGGGGCCCTGCCTACGCGCACAGGTCGGCCCTGTGGCCAGCAGAGGGCGCAACGGGACCTCGTCTGAAGTCTGGCTACTCTGGCCACAATGGTCTCAAAGCCCTCTCTCAGGAGCGCCAGCTGAGGCCTCTGTCACTCTTTATTTTAGGGACCAGTATCCTCCCCTAACATTCCAACCAGCCCAATCAGATTGACTCAGCCCAGGGGCCCACAGAGTTGGGGTGCAGGTGGGAGGTCAGCTTGAGAGTCACCGACTGTTCCAAGACTTCTGTTCATCCCTCTCTTTCTTCCTGTCTTTTCTCCTCCTTCCCTCCAATGCCTTTGTCCTCTTCTTCCCATCTCTACTTTAGGGAACTGGGCTGCAAGTGTGTGTGACCACGGAAAAGCCACTTTCCCCCTCTGGGTCCAGGGTCTTGGGTTGCAAAGTGAAGTTAGCCCAGGCCCTTCCTGTCCGCTCCTGCTCCCTGCCCTCTGCACTCACCCAGCCCCGCTGCCCCCCTGAACAGGAGGGAGAGAGGCCAGACGCTGAGAGGTGTCACTTGGGTCTGTTGGCAGCTCCAGAAAAAGGCTGAGGGTCTTAGTTGTGGCTAAAAATGTGTCTCTAGGAGGGGTCTCTGCTCTCCCCTCCCCCTGCCCACAGAGGGCTGGCTGTGAGAAGCTCCTTCAGGGCAGGAGGCGCCCTCTGCTTCACGCTCATCTCTGGGCTGCTGTCTCCAATCTCTGAAGAAGCTGTGCAGAGCAACACCCGGAAGCCTGAGGGTTTCCACACTAATTGGGGTTGTCTTAAGCCGCTGTTGATGTACACAGTTGTGCCCTCAGGGGAAGTCACAGCCCTGGAGCCTCCTAGAGAGGCAGCCCTCCTCTGCAGGGTGGCTGACCTTCGACCCTTCCCTCTCCTCCGGGTCAAGGCTCTTAATTCTACAAATGACCCAGGCCCCAGGTTCCTTTGACCCCCACCTCAGGCCTCCTTCCCTTCTGCCCCTTTGTTGGGCAGGAAGCAGGGGTACCCAACTGACCTCCCCTGCTGTCCACTCCACTCTCATTAGGCTCAGTCCTCAGGGCCTGCCCTGCCCCCCCTCTGAACTGGGGAGCTGGGCTTCTCCTAGCCCAGAGAACAACATTCCTGGGTAGAGGGTGCTGTGAGAGTCATTGTCAAGGGTTCCAGTGTTGCCCTGTTGGCCGGCAGATGGAGGAGACAGGCTGGGGAAACAAGCCCACTTGTAGGACACAGGAGGTGGGGGTTGCTGGGACTATTGCCACTTCTGCTCAGAGGGCTGTTCCCATGCCATGTCTATGAGATCCTATCCACAGGCCCCTTCTTTTCTAATTTCTCTGTTTAGTTTTCCTACCTAAAAAGCTTCAGTTAGGAATTGTGCTCATTTAGATCCACTCACTCGGTACTGTCTTCATCTTCTAGGGAGCGGCTCTCCCAGCCTGTCAAAGCCCGCAGGTCTCGTTTTACCTCCTTTATCTCTACCTTCCCTTGTCTTCTGGGGGTGGGGGACCTTGGTGGCTCCCCAGGGGCCATCAGCCACCCTGTCTGGGCCACCCTGCAGCTGGGAAAGTGCAGGCCCTGAGCATTACAAACTGTCTCGGCCTGTTTACATGGAGTGTGATGGCAGAACTGTAACTCCAGACCAGCCCTGGGCCACCTCTCTGGGAGGCTGGCTTTTTAGCCTCTGTGCCAAGAACCGATGCACAGAGGGTGGCTGAGGAGGCTCTGGGGAGCGCAGATGAGTACAGAGGGCTTTGCCCTGAATGCTCTTGAAGGCCTAGCCCAGCCTGACTTTGAAGCTTCCACTCAAGACTCCCGACCTGGGCCCTGCACCTGAGCATGTGAAAGCATCAATAGGTCCTCTCTTCCGTCCCAGCTCCCAGGTGGGAGGACCTATCCTTCACAGGGAGTGAGATATGTGGGAGTGGCCTCTTAATTGGTGATTTACTGTTTGTAGAACAAGCTGGGCAGGGACTTGGCAAGAAGACACGGTCTGGAAGAAGTAGGGGTACTTGAAGGTCAGATCCCAGCCAAACGAAGGTCAGGCCAAGAGAGCTCAGGGAGATGAATGCACCTCCCTGAGGTGAAGCCCGTTCACCCCAGTCAGGTCTGGGTGGGAAGGCCAGGGCCAGCGCAGCTGGGCACACAGCCTCTTTGTTCTCTGCAGGGGAGGAGGAAGGCCTGTCTGGGAGTGTGGGGGGTGGAGGGCTGGAGGAAGGGGGCGGTGGTAGCTGGCAGCTCAGGCCTGAGGCCTGGATCAGGGCCCTTTCCTGGGGTGGAAAAGCTGGGGGAGGAGGGCTGATGCCTTTCTGTCCTAAAAAGTTCCCAGGCCTCCCTTCCGGGAAAAAAGGCAGCTCAGTTCCTGCTGCCCTGCCCCAGCCAGCCTCCACACCACAGAGGAATGGAACCGCGGATATCCCAGGTCCTCCGGTAATTAGGGCCGGCAGGAAGTGATCCAGGGATTTACCGGGGTCGGCTGCCTCATTGAAGGCCAGGGCTTTGGAAGGGCGGCTGGCTTGTAATCTCAATTTGAGATCGGTTGATTTTGTAGTTAGTTCCAAATAGAAAAGTCAGCTCTAATTAGTGTTTGGACTTAGGAGCACAGGAAAAACAGGGCCCAGAGAGCACAGTGTGGGGGATGGGTCCTTTTAGCCCCCGGAGGCCTCAGATCTAGGGCCCAGGTCTTAGTTTTCTGATCTGCTTTAATTTAAATGGTCTGGATGTCCGCACTGGGATTTCATGGCTCTGAAGAAAACTGTCCCCACAGAGAGACTTCTGTGTCTATGGCTTTTATCTATGGGGAGCGTTCCGCTATATGTGAGTCCCACAGGACCCCTGGGTCACTCAGGTCTTCTGGGAGCCAGAGGGGTACAGGAAGGTTTCTGGAATAGCTGTCGTGAAGGTTGGGACAAACTGCTTCCTTCTGAGTTTATTGGAAGTCCTGTGACCATCCCATCACCCTGGAGTGATCATTTGGGCAGAGTTAATGGCAACGGGCAAGAATTCTCCACTTTTCAGCTCTGCCATTAAAAACCCAGCAGAGCCCTGCACACTCCACTGAGGACTCTCCAGATACTGCTCAGAGATCCTGGAGGTTCTCAGCTCAGCCCAAACCCGCTCCTCACAAGAAGGAATATAGCTCAACTCCCAGCTCTTTTCCTTCCTTTAGGAGAGAGGTGGGGGGAAAGGTTTACTGGAAATTGTGGGGTCCCCCGGGGCTCTTAAGATACAGGTAATAAAGTCATTCAGAGCAAGGCTCTGGGGTCCAACAGACCTGGCTTCTCCACTTCCTAGTGGTAGACCTGTGGCTGGGGACTAGCTTCTGTGAACCTTACTTTGCTCATCTGTAAATTGGGGATAAGAATAAAACCTACCTCGTAAGATTGTGGCAAGTATTTAATAAGTTGATACATGCAAAGTGCCTAGTGCACAGCCTGGAATGTTGAAAAGTAAGGTAGTTACAACAACGCAAATCATCATTTTCCAGAAGTATGTCCACCCTACAGACTCTTGCTCTGACCGGTAGGTCAGAACCCTCATGGCCTTTGGCAGAGGGTTGAAGTGGTTTGAGAAGGAGGGCCAGCACAACCACAGAATGAGGGCTGGGACAGCTGGGTGGGCTTCTGCCCATGGGGTCCATCGCATTTCCTCCACAGGGAGTGTTTGGGGGAAACCCCCTTGGCCTCCAGGAGGAGTGGGTAAGTAGCTCCAGCCTGAGGCTCTTGCATCTTTCCTCCTCTGGTCTGAAACTCACACAGCCTGCAGCCGGGGGTGGGGTGGGAGGGGTGGGAGGGGATTTGCACTTCAGCTAGGGCCCTTCATGCAAACCCTGAGGCTTAACCCCCAGATAGCCACGGCCCCTGCTGTGAGAGGGAGGGAGTACCTGTGTTCCAATGTACTTAGAGATAAGCTCTCAACAGGTTTGTGATCCACATATGATCGGACAATACTCATCAATCCTCTTGCAAGTGAGCCAAGGTTGTAATGTTTTAAACACACTTTGCGTCTTGCAACATATTTAAAGTAGATCAGTGTCATAAATGTGGATCAAATGGGTACCACATGGGTGCATAACAATACTCACAGTGTCTAGGCAGGAGGGCTGGCCCCCAGTGGGGCATAAGGGCAGCGCCGCCAGGCCAGCTGGCCACGTGAGGCTTTGATCTCAAGGAAATAGTAGGGAAGCCTGCCTTGCTGGCCTGGCTGGCCTTTGAGAGGGTGCCAGGCCCAGCCCAGCAGGCAGGAGTGCTGGTGGACAGCAGCAATCACTCGCAAGCCGCACAGGCCGAGAGCCCTGTGCCCCGAGAGTTAAATTCCATCCTGTGCCATCAGAGTGGACTCCTGCCTGTGTGTCAGGTCTCTGGGACAAAGCAAGGAAAGCTCGTGTGGAGGGTTGATCAGTTACCCCATGGGTCTTGCTCATGCTTGACCTTGAGGGAAGCCATATGGCCTCTGTCTGGGCGCAGTGTTCCCGCCTGGGGTGGTGAGGTGGCGCAGACTCATCTTCCCAGTGTCTGTGACCAAGCCACCCTTTGCGGTAGTGCCTTCTCCCCGTGCCTTATTCCACAGAGAGAGCAGAGCAGGGAAGAGAGAGAAAGAGAGTGGACAGGCAAAACGAGCAAGGTTGGGGACAACCCTGCACATCCCAGAGAAACCACAGGGGAGGGAGGTGTGCAGTTACCTTAGCCTGGGGTGAGACCCCCCTGAGCAGAACCCCTGAGTGGACATTCACTTCTGCACAGGGGTGCAAAGATGGACTGGCCGCTGGACTTATATAAGACCTTACTTTTAATCTCAGCACGATCATTCACCTGCTGTGCAACTTTGGGCAAAGCATTACCCTCTCTGAACTTCTCTTTTGTACAATCAGGAGAATGAGCTCTAACCATTGAGACAGGGTCAGCCCGAGTCAGACAGGGAGTGAATGAACTTTGGCTGAGCTAGAGATGCAAAGTGATGCTGCACTTTGTTTTTGGCACCAAAGGCAAAAAAAATCTCTTCATCCCAGGAGAAAAGCAAACTTCTGCCTAAGCATGTGATCACCATGGTCAAGATACCCACTGTCCCTTTGGGGTAGAAGTAGTGGGACAGACACTCAATGCCTCTCAAGGAATGACCTCAAGTACTTGGGTGGGCCTTCAGCTGATGGTCTTAGTTCCTGGTGTCCACCCTCTGGCCTCTGGAGGACTAGGAGGAAGTGGTGAGTTGGTGGCAGAACAAGGGTCAGGACAGAGTGAGGGCCAGCACAGAGGGGAGACCTCTGAGACAACCTGGGGGCTATTTGACTTTGCAAAGATGGTAGCTCCAGTGGCGCCCACTGAAAAGACAGGCTGGGAGGAGCAGAAGTAGCCTGAGCCTTCAGGAGACTTGATATGGAGTTTGGGTGGGGGGGGCTCTGCAGCCTCACAGCCTCTCAGTATTCCATGAGAAGAGGCCATCACAGAAGAGCAGAGAGGTGCGGTCTGACCGAGAAAGAGGGGACAGGGGCAAGAGTCCAGCATGAAGGAGGAGGAAGGACCTTCTCCTGGGTGCTTGAGAGATCTGGGTGTGGGGAAGCTTCTGAAAGGGTTAACCCTAACCCTAACCCCTAACCCTAACCCTGGATGTGGATGGAGAAAAGACTTGGACAAAGGCCCAAGGAGATGGAGACCCCTCACAAGGCTCAGGCTGCTCCTCTCTGGGGGATATGGGGCCCACTCTGTCCTCAGGAAGCCGTGGCCTCCCTGAGCTGGGAGGGATTTTAATCCAGTGTCCTATGTGACTCAGAGGCTTCTAGCGCATCTCAGGTCCTTGTTATCTAGCCCTGCTGAACACCTCCCAAGGCACCTGGGTATTTGGAGGCTCCCTCCTGTAGGTTAACCCATTAGCACTTGTACTACCCTTAGTGATACAGAAGAGGAATGATCTCTCTTCCATAACAGAGTCTGGGATGTCTGGAGCAAACCTCCCAATTCCCAGGGATAGGAGCTGCTCTCTGATCATCAGGACTACACTGATTTGCTCTGCAAATTCAATGCAGCAAATTCAGGGCAGCAGGGTTAAATGATTCTTCTTACAATCTGAGTCTAGGAGTGCCGCTGTTCACCTGGCCGGGCCCTCTAGCATCATGACACCCCAGTGCTAAGTGGAGGACTCTCTTTCCTTAGGACAACAGACCCCAAACTCCTGTCTGGGTGACCAGACTTCCGGTTTGCCGCAGAATGAAGAAGCCCATCATGGTCCGATGCCAGCTGAGGGCATCGCCATGATGCCTGGGGATGCTCTGCAGGCCCCGCGGCCCCTTCATAGCTTTGAAAGTGACGGCCCAGCTGTTAATGGGAAAACCAACTCTGTGTTGCACCAGGAGGCAGTAAAATTTATGAGTCTGCATGAGTGGATGGAGGCAATGGCGGGGGCTGATTTCCACTTCCTGACACTATACAAACTTCTCAGTTTATGCAGAACTAATTAAAGATCTCTCAGGTCTTGCCATTTCATCCACCAGGCACCCATAAAGCCCATGGCGATGGCAGCCACCAACTGCAGCGTGTGAGGAATGTGTTTCTCCAGAGTGATTCTTCTCTTTCCAACATTCTTTCCCCTCCTGGTGCCTTCCTTCCTGCCTCTTTTCTCCTCCTGGAAGGCTCTAGAGCAGTGGTTCTCAACCTTTCTAATGCCACGGTCCTTTAATACAGTTCCTGTGGGTCGCCACCCACAGGTTGAGAACTGCTGTTCTAGAGCAGCCTGGTCTGGAGGGCAGGGATGGGCCCCTTACACCAGGTGTTACCATGGGAAGACCTGCTTTGGATTCCTGCTCCACCATGTACAGCCCATGAGGCAAGCTCCAGTGCTATGGTTTGAATGTACCCCCCCAAGTTCATGTTTAGGAAAATTAATCCCCAATGCAATAGAGTTGAGAGGTAGGTCCTTAAAGGGATGATTAGGCGGGCTCTGCTCTCAGGAATGGATTAATGTTGCTATGGCGGGGATGGGTTAGTTACAATGGGAGAAGGTTCCTTACTGAGAGAGTAGATTTGTTATAAAAGCAAGCTCAGCTCTCTCTCACTCTTGCTGTCTCCCTCTCTCTGCCTTCCCCCATGAGATGACACAGCAGGAAGTCCCTCACCAGATGCTGGTCCCTTGACCTCAGGCTTCCCAGCCTCCAAAACTGTAAGGAAGAAATTCCTTCTCTTTATAAGTTACCCAGACACTTAGTTTCCTCATTTGTTAAATAGGAGAATAGTCATACCAGCCTCATACCTGCCTCACAGGGTGGTTTTAGGGTTAGAAACAATGCAGCGTGTGCTGAAGGAAAGTACTTGGCCTATGGTAGGTGTTCAGCTAGTAGTGACTTATAATAAAATTATTCTTACATTAGTATGGTTATTGTAATGGTCACTTTTGGGCCTTTGCTCAAATTGTTTCCCTGTCTAAAATACCTTCCCTTCAGATTTGCTGAAGAACCACAGTGATGGATTAAAAATGGCCCCAGGTACTTTGCTACTCTTCCTGTCAAGAGGTGGAAACCAGGACTCCGCCCATACCACATGACATGGTCATGTGACTTGTATCAACCAAAAGGAAATTAGAAAATGTGACATAAGCAGACACTTGAACATATCCAGCTAAGACCTACCCATTTTGAATGGCTGCTGTGCTGTAGGGAGAAGCCTGTCTAGCCCACTGGGGGATGAGAAGCAACGTGGAGCAGACCAAAAGGCCCCAGCCCCCTGACGTGTGAAAGCGCCTGTCTTGGCCCCTCCATCTATCATCTAATTCTACTGCATGAGTAAGCCAAGGAGAGCTTCCAGAAAGACACAGAACCATGAGAAATGACCCATCTGTTTTAAGCCAGTAAGTTTGGGATGGTTGTTACATGGCAACAGGTAACCGATCCATCCACCCATTCATGAAGGTTAAGTTCACAGGCTGTCTTCTCCCAGAAGTCTCCCCATACTCCTCCCTATCTGGACTTTTCTTTCCACCTTGCGTGCTCACACAATGCTTTGTGATGGTAGCATGTCATAAAGCCTGCTTCACTGGGCTAATCTGTGCAGCAAGAATGCTTCTGCCTCTCTGGACTGTGACCTGCCAGAGAGCAGAGCTGGACCCCTCCATGTCCCTCACACTTGCTCAGCACTTATCAGGTCCTCAGGGCCAGTGAGGACCTGGCCTGCCCCGGAACGGACACAGCCACGCAGCCTGGCAGTGAGAGAGCCTCTCGGGTCTGAGGTCCTGCTGGCCCACTGATTTGCTGAAGGCCCCATCCCCTCTGTTTCTCCTCCTCCTGCAGGTGGAGGCTCCCACTGGGTAGTATGTCTGCATACATCGTGTATGACCGAGTCCTGCCCCTGTGTGCACTGAGCGAGGACCCACTCGAGTTATCACTGGGGATGGAGGGGTCTTCCCCCTTTATCTTACCTTCCGGCCATGGTAGCCCTGGATTCCTGGGTCTCCCTGGGAAAACAAAGAGAACGCCATTAAAGAGATTTTCCCAAAGTCAAATTTTGACCTGTGCTGTTCCCCATGACATCATCCCCCTTCCTCACAAGGACTCCAGATCCTCCTGCCCCTTCAACACCCAACTCCCACTGTCCCTGGGACAGCAACCCTCTGCTTTCTCTGACTCCAATAGAGATTTTGCACCCTTCAGAACAAGCCCTGCTTTGCAGAAGTGGAAGGATGGTGGAAAGGGTCACCTGGGGAGGGACCTGAAAGACCTGAGGGTCAGTTGTTGTTCCACCGCTGACTTCCTGTTGAACTTGGACAAGAAACTTTCCCCAGGATCCTCAGCTCCACATTTATAAAACCACTGGGCACAATCAGAGCTGGGCCCCTTCTCTTCCCCAAGCCTAGGAAACCTCAGCTCTAAAGGTGGAGTCTATTTGACATTGTGGCCATCTGTGTGAGAGTTTGCAGGAGACTGGGTGACCCTGCAGGTGTCCTCCGTCCTGATCACCTTACAAAACACTATTTCATTGGGATATTGTGACAGTGTCCTGGACATCTGCTTAGTTTCCAACTAGACTAGAAAGCTCCTGGAGGGTGGGACTGTGCCTTCTATGTTGGCCGGGGGACTTGCTCACCAGCCTAGGGTGGGACTGTGCCTTCTATGCCGGCCGGAGGACTTGCTCACCAGCCTGAGTGTGCAAGGACTGCAGTTTTTGTTGGGAGCAGATCAGCTCCTAAGAGGAAGGTTTGTTTAGGAACTGAGCCAAGCTCAATCCATCTCTCAGTGGAGACCCCACTTGGCTCTGTCCTCAGTAGCCAGCGCTGCTCCACCCCCTGTAGGGAACTCTCCTGCTCATTCAGTGCGTCACCCAGAAGACACTCACCTTAGGTCCAGGAGGCCCAGGTAAGCCCTGTGGAAGAAAAAGGTGAGTGGAGATGGTTTCCAGCTGGTAAATGGTTGAGGCCAGCCAGATTTATGGCGGAGGATGGGGCCAGGGTAGCCCCCAAAGAGCTGTAGTAAGAGTACAGGCATGCTGGAGAACTGCCCTAGAGAATCCTGAAACCTGCTGAGGGCACATGGGGACAACAGGCTTGGGTCTCTCTTTGCAGCCATGTGGGCACCGTGGACAACTCCACTGTGCTCACCCACTGGAAACTGGGTCAACGACATCATGCTAAATCGATAGTGTGGTTTGGTCCAGATCCTCACCCACCCACCTTCTAATGGAAAGCCGACCTTGCCCAGCAGAGCTTTGGTTTCATCCTTAGCCCTGCCTGTGAGGAGCCCTGTCTCCCTCTGCCCGGGGTGCTGTGCCATGGCAGCTAGCTGTGGTGAGGTGGTGTGGGCTGAGGGCCTGCGGGAAGCTGGGGCAGAGGCCAGGGAGGCTGGCTCCACTGCAGTCTCGGGCACAGGTCTGGGCAGTGAGTGTGGGCTGGGGAAAGCCACGATGCCTGGACTGGGCTGTTTCAATTGGTTTTAAAAAATGCACTTTCTGTTTTTATTTTGTTTTGTTATAAGCAACCTGAAAAAAGAAAACCACCTGGCTTGGGTTCAGTGAACGAGAGTGCCCAATGTGCTGGGAGGGGCAGACTGGGCAGTGGTCAGCAAAGAAGTGCATTTTGAGCACTTTATGGTTTTCTGCTTTGGTTTGGTTCAGTTTCCTAAATTTTACTTCCTTTCAGGTTTTCCCATCTAAAAACTGGTATAAATAAGACTCATCCCCCTCTCTGGGTTGCTGGGGAGGAAACTGTGGAGATATTTAACATTCACTACAGTGGTCGAGTAGGCAGGAGAGCCGGCTCCCAGCCCCTTGGGTTTTCCCACCTCTGTGAAGGTCTTTCCAGCCAAGTGGGTGCCCTGTGTGGCTAGAGCTTTTGCCTGAGCTAGAGAGACCCCAGGAAGAGCTTCAAGCTTGGTAGCTGGCAGCCAAGGGGCCCAGGTGTGAAGCCAGGTAACCTTGAATTTGACCATCTCATTGAGGGGTCGCTAATTGTCTGGGACGTCTCTGAACCAGCTGTCCCACCTCTGGGAATCTATCCCCGCGACAGGATCAGAAATGTGCACAGACAGTATGTTTCCTTGTCTATGTTCCAAAATCTTTCACAATGAATGTATGATGCTTTTGCCATAAGACAATAAAAAACAAGTTTTTTTTCCTACCACATGGGGAAAACATTATTAAGAAGGAAACAGACTTTGCCCTTAACCCTCGTTCTTCCAATACAGTGTAATGTGAATCTTACCTGTGGGTGGAAGACTCATTTTCTCTAAAGACATCCAGGTACCCACAGAGTTATTCTCCTGCCCTGGTGCTTTGTTAACTAAACTTCCCTGAGAACAAGTAGCGTCTTGGCCGGGGCTTAACAATAGGTGACTTGATGGCCAATGGGCTTGAACTATTTCCTGCATGTGGGCCTGCCCGGAGGGGTGCTGGTGGCTTCTCTAGAACCTTTGCAGTGGTGGCCCTGCAGGTCCTTAGGCCTGACGTAGGACTCTCCACTGACTGGATATCCAGGTCAGCTGGGGAGGGGCAGCAGTGTGAAACTCACATGGGCCCCCCCCAGGCATGTTCATCAGGGTGCCAAGTACCTCCTTCAGAGTCCACAAGCCCATTGGCCGTCTCCTCCCTGGACAGTAGATGTAGCCCAGGGGTGAGTGAGTGGCTGTGACCCAGGGGTGTGTGGATGTGGCCCTGTGAGTGAGAGGATGTGGCCCAGGGGTGTGTTTTCAGAGTGGAGGGCAGCAGGTGAGTGTGATGGGGATGGGCAGTTCTCTGCCCAGACCACCACATCCAATGGCCTTGTCACAGTGTTTCTGCTCTTTGGTGGGGACCTAGGTTCCTTTTGCTTATTCAAACTTTAGAGGCTTCTAGAGTTGTTGGGATAAATCTTACAGAGAGGAATACAATACTTACGGGTGACCCCATGGGCCCTGGCAGTCCTGGGTGCCCCAGAGGTCCACTCGGTCCAGGGGGGCCTGGTGGCCCTGGTGGACCTTGGATGCCGGTCTGGCCCTGTTCACCCTGAAGTTCATGGAAACCAGTGTTAGAGAGAAGAGCTCTGGAGCCGTAGACCAGCTCCCACCCCCAAGCCATGCACCCAGTGAAGGCTCTGCCATGGGCTTTGCTGAGAAGGCAGTGGTGACGGAGGAGTAGTGGCGTGATGGTGACGATGCCATGGTGGTGGTGACTACATGCAGGGGCTGGCAGCAGTGAGAAGACAGCCAAGACAGGAGGTCCCCAGGAGGTGGGGCTTCCAGAGAGGACTTGCTGGTCCCCAGGGCAGAAGGCCCCAGTGTGGGTTGCAGAGGTACAGGGTGAGACCCTTTTGGCCTGACCAGAGGCCTCTGCCTGACTGGCCAGCAGCCAGAGTGCAGCCCATGTGGTCTGCGGGCTAGGCCTACTTCTGTCACACTCTTTCTAGGTGGCAAGTCACATTATCTCTCTAAATTGTTTTTCATTTCCTGTCTCAGCTTTTTGCTCTCTTTGATTATCTGGCCTGGAAGATCAGAAGAGAGCCTTCCTGGAGGCCATGAAATTTGTTTCGCTCGCTAAACCACTGAACAAGAGGTTTGATGTCAAAAATTTGGATTGGTGGCTTTTGATAAAACACTGGGAACTCTAGCACTGCTGGGCCCATGTTCCCGGGTCCGACGAGTTCTCTGCTTTGGTCCCCCCTCTCTCCAGGCCTTCTTGCATGCAGCCTGCTCTGTCACTCAGGTCATCTGCCTGGACGCAAACTGCAGGTCTCCAGTTGAGTTTTCAACCTTTGGCCTGCTTGAAGTTTGGAACTAAAAGGTGCTTCATGCTGTAGGGATTGCTGTAGTTATTCCCCTACCCCACCTGACTCCTTAGTTAGCTGCTCTGAGCCCAGCCTCACCTCCCACTGTGCCTGTCCCCAGCATGGACTGTGAGCCCAGGGAGGGAGGGGAGGCATTGCGTTTCCTCAGGAGGACAGAGTCTGGTCCATGTGACCCAGATTGGGGGACTGAGGGCAAGACAGAGTTATCCTGGATATAAACAAATGCCCTGATGTCATTCTCTCTCTTTTTTTTTTTTTTGAGATAAGAGTCTTACTTTGTCACCCTTGGTAGAGTGCCATGGTGTCACACTTCACAGCAACCACAGTCTCTTGGACTCAAGTGATTCTCTTACCTCAGCCTCCCAAGTAGGTGGGGCTATAGGCGCCTGTCACAACACCCTGCTGTTTTAAGAGACAGGGTCTTGCTCTGGCTCAGGCTGGTCTCAAACTCCTGAGCTCAGGCAATCCACCCACCTCAGCCTTCCACAGTGCTAAGATTACAGGTGTGAGCCGCCGCATCTGGCCCCCCATTATGTCATTAAATGACCTCTTCAGGAACAAGATGGGCTGAGCTCTTTTAAGAAGTGGTCCATCCTTATAGATGGGCTAAAGCAAAACCCCTGGCAGGGGGTGCAGAGCTCCAGGCCCGATGCACAGGAACACAGGTGGCCAGAGTTTTACGTCAGCCCACCTTTCTCAGTATGATCTCTGCAACCCCCCCATGACACTCTGGGTCTCCTGCTCCACAAGTGAAGAAGGGGACTGATGATACTTGCTGCAAACTCTAGAGGGAAGTGGTGATTATAAATAGGTGTGCACAATCAGGATATAAGAAATGTAAGATGTTAGCAACACCTGCTTGGCTGGAACAACCTGGAGCAAATGGCACACAGGAGCATCACTCTGGGGCCTGGGCCTTATTCTGCCACACTCTTGGAGAAGTCACTTTAGGGTTCAGTCCGTGGAAGAGGAGTCAGGTGCAAAAATTGCTTTGGGTGGCCTCCCTGCTTCCAGCCCCGCTGCCTAGCAGCATGTTGGTTGTTGATAGATCTCCAGGTGGCGATGTCTTTCCTGAACCAAGAAAGCTTAACTAAACTTCAGGCTTCAAGAGGGAGCACTGTGGCCTTCTTTCGGGTAGACTAAATCTGGGTAAGCCCCTTGTGCTCTGAATGTCCTCAGGATCCTTCACATTGCTGTGCTTCTTTATATTCTTCATGGAGTTTCTACATTTTTGGAGAAGGATGATTCATGAGGCAAGAAAAGCTTAGTCTGAAACGAACCTCTGAGGTTCTTTCTGACTGTGAAATTCTAGAATCTTCACAATATCACAAGTCCCATGTTATAGAAAAGAAAACTGAGAGCTGGAGAAGTTGAGCCCCCTGACCCAGGTCACCTGGGGAATTCAGGGTGGAGGCAGGACCCAAGCTCAGAACTCCAGATTCTGATCCTACTCATTCCAGATAAGCCCCCCAGCAAGAAGGGCTCACCGTCCAACTTTCTGCACTTTGGAAATGACCTCCATACCATCTACTAAGCATATCAATCGCAAATAAAATTTCCTCTTTCAACTAATCTTACACCTAACATGTAAGCATCCTGCAGAGCCTGTAAAATCAATATTGGTTTATTGATAGGAAATGGACATGCATTTTTATGTCCCATGAGGGCTGACAGCATTAAAAACCTCATTCTTCAGGCAAAATCTGTGGCAGGCAGACTAGGGCCCCTAATCTTCTTTCCCTACTTTGGAAACCAGATCTGTGCAGCACAGAAAGTCCTGGCTTCACCACCCTTTTGATTTTGAAGAGGGAGGTGGTGGGAGATGGTAACAAGCAGCAGCCTGGATTGAATTCTGGACCCCTCTCAAGTTCTTCCTCTGCAAAGTGGGGCTGATGAGGGTGACCGGAAGGCTGCTGTGGGGAATGCATGAGATAATCTATATATAATCCTCACCACGGTGCCTGGGACCCTGTGGGGCCTGGATATAGAGCAGCACATACAACTAAGGCAAGAGGTAGGTGTTGGGGTCCAGGAGAATGGCTGCTCTGACAGTGTGGACTCAGCTCCCCTAGATGAGTCTGGCACAGGCAGGTGTGGGTGACAGTGGGGAGGGCCTGGTGCTTCTCTGAGCTGCTGGGGGACCCCCTGACTAGCTGTGCACGAGCATTCGGAGTGTTCTTGAGGATTTGGCCTGGTAATACAATATGAAGCATGCAGGCTTAAGTAGCACTGCATTCACACATCCCTCTGTATTTCTAGCTGTTAATTGGAGTGATTTTTCAGCCTGTTCATTCAGGAGCCTAAACAGATAGGCCTTTCGCTCCTGACACCTGAGTCAGGTTGGTAGCCCGAGTCCCTGCTGTCAGGCATTCAGAGCAGCTTAGGGCCCTGCCATTTTCAGCTTCTCTATTCCTTGGGGGTATGCCCTGTGCAGTGTAAGGAAGGCAAGGGGCATGCGGGTGGCACAGCCACCTGGCCTGGAACCCAGATGGGACCTGTTGGAGAGCAGGTGAGATTGCTTTGTTCTCTGGATCTGCTCTGAGCCCAGCCTCTTTAGGTGAGCAGGCAGGAGAAGGAAGCGGCTGCTCATGGGGAGTACCCCTGCTGGATGTGGGCCACATACATCCCTTCTGCAAAGACCCTCTCTCCTCAAACTCAGCTTCCAAGGGATCAGATGCTAAGCAGCCTGCATTTTAAGTATGTATATAAAGGATGTAGGTCCAACTGAGATAGCCCTGGATGTGAGATCTGAAGCCCTGACTGCCAGTTCCACCTCTGCCTCTTGCTGTTTGTGTGAACTTGGACAAATTGATTCACTTCTCTGAGCCTCAATTTCCTTATCTTCAAAATATGGATAACAGTAACAATGATAGCTAACATTAATGATAATACTTAAATGGTGCCAAGAACTATTCCAAGTGCATGTACAACCTATGCATATAACAAGCCTATGAAGTAGTCATTCTTACTTTAGAGATGAGAAAGATAGAGGCACAGAGAGGTTAAGTAGCTTGCTCCAAATCACACAGCTATTAACAGGCAGAGTAACTGGGTGCAAATCTCTGCTTGGCCTTTTACTGGCTGTGTGACTTTGGGCTACTTACTTAACCTCTTAAGCCTTGATTTCCTCATGTGTGAAATAGGAAGATCTTGCCTAATTCATAAAACCATGGAGAGGATTGAATAAAAGCAGGCCTGTAAAATGGGTGACACAGTGCCTGGCACACAGTGACAGCAGTTATGAGTGGCAATGGTGTGGTAGTAACTGTGGAGCTCCTGGGGCCTGTGTCTGCTTCAGTTTTGTCTAATTCAGTTCCATGGCATCAGAGCAAAAGTCTGGCTTTCTCTGCAGCCTTAGCCGGCCTGCTGGTGCCCAGAGACTTGCTGAGCCCCTCAGGAAAGCCACCCTCGATCCGGGCAAACGGAAGGTGTCTACCTGGAAGGTCCTCCTTTTTATGACTGGGGGTGGCGCCAGTCGCACTGAATTGAGGAGAGGCAGCAGCTGAGGAGAAAGATGAGTTGGAAGGCCAGAGGGCAGAGGCCAAAGATCGCAGGTGTTCAGAACGATGCCAGAGGTCACCAGGAAGGCAAGGCAGCCAAGAAGGACGGGAGGAGAGGAAGAGAGAAGAGAGATTAGCGTAGGCAGGAGGACCGGGAGGGAAGGCGTGGACAGGGCCTCGATAGCTGAGGGGCACAGTGCCGAGCTTGCCCTGGGATGGCACGGCCACCCCTGTAGGAGTGGCCCTCTTTCTGCACCCTGCCTCGGCCTCTAGGGCCGAGCTCCAGGTATTTGCCGGCAGCCCCTGGAATGGAAGTGTGGCCCCCCCTCCACTGGGCTTGCCCTCCTGGCCATGCAGAGCCAGAGGCTGCCAGACACACAGCCCAACACTGCACGGCCGGCTCCTCCTGCTCCTGCTGGTTGGACAGAGGGAAGCAGACTCAGAGGCTGTGGCCAGGGAGCCACAGGACCAGCTAAATCGGTACTTGAAGCCAAAGCTGGTGTGTGGCAACCTTTGGGTTCTTTTTTGGTTGAACAAGAAAGACTGGTGTCAGCGAATCTGGGGAGGATGGTCAAAGCCAGTGCCAAGACCGGCTCCCAGAGGCTGGGCTGGCCGAGGGTGCGGCCAGTGTGGGCACATGCTAAGTGCTACTGAGAGCTCACCCTGAGGCTGGAGGGCCTAGAAAATAGGGGCTGGGCAAAAATGTCTCCGGAAAGTTCAACCACTCTTTTGGGGGAGGCAACTTGCAATCACATTATCTAATGCGACTTTCATTTCTGGAAATTCTTGCTGCTTCCATTCTGTCTCCCTATTGAAGCTGAGCAGGCTGTGGCTTTAGGAAGCGGTTAGAAACCAAGTGAAAACAAAGATGGCATGTACTGTAATCAGCCAGTTGTTTTTTTTATTTTTATTTTTTTTTTTGCAGTTTTTGGCCGGGGCCAGGTTTGAACCCGCCACCTCCAATATATGGGGCCAGCATCCTACTTCTTGTGCCATAGGCACCACCCAGCCACTTGTTTTTGAAAGCACTTTAACTCACATGAAGCCCATGGAATGAGCATTTGGAATCAGGAGCTGCCTGAGCTACAAATGTGGCCGGCTGGGGACTTGGGAGCCCAACTGTGGCCTTTCCAGGCCATTGTTGACACCTTCTTGGGCTGATACCAGGGCCTGGGGATGTGCATTGGTGGGCTCTGCATCTGGGAACCCTCTCAGCAGGAAGGGGCTTGGCAATCCTTAAGAACCTACAAACCTTCAGGGTAATTATCTGGCTGGAGCGCAGGGCTGCTGGCATGCTGCTTAGGTACTCCTGGTTCAGGTGGGATGGAGGGGCACGGGGAGAGTGAAGAGAGAGCCCACAGACACCAGCCCCCCAACCCTCCCTCCCTCCCTGGGGAAGCTGCAGGAACAGAGGGGGAACCATCCAGATTTCTTGGTGTCCTCTGGCCTTGAGACCTACCACCCCCACCCTGCCTGCAGGTCCCTTGGAAAGCCAACAGACTGCCAGAAGTCTCCTGCTTTCCTAGCCCCTCTATAAATTTGCTGTGCCCACCAGCTTCCCCTTGCCTGGTGTGTTCTCCAGACCACAGTGGTCGTAACTCTGGGCTTCTCTGTACCGTGGCAGGGTGCTTCTGGAGCATTCAATCACAGAGCCCTCCCCTCTTATGTTGGGCTGAGGAGCACAGACCCCGTTCCTTCCCGACCCCAAGCACTCATTAAGGACCCGTGACACACTGCCGAAGCGCCTGCAGTTGTGCTGTCCATTGTGCTCGGGGATGCTGTCTTTCTTTCGGGTAACATAACAATCCTGTGAGCCCATTGTTTCAAATAAACACAGCTGACCTTCTATTATTGTACCAGGCTCAGGCCGGCCAGAACGCCAGGGCCCTGCGTCCCTGGAGCACATGCCACTGATGGGCCGGCTCGATTGTGCTACTGCCGGCCTGCGTTCCCCAGCCCTTCCCCGACCCGGACTCAGACCCATCCCAGCCTCTCACGTTGGAGTCGGGCACGCATCCAGCCCCCTGAGTGGCTGGGCAGAGGCCAGGCCCTGTCAGCAAGGCCCTTCCAATGGCCTTCTAGGGTCAGGCTGACTTTGAGACTATCTCCAGTCCCCACATCCCACCACCAGGACCTGCCTGGAGGGGTGGGCAGCCATGGGAGCCGTGCCATGTGGCATGCTGCCGGGCACCATGAGGCCCATGGCAGAGGAGATGGACACTCATGCCATCCTCCTGTTCCTAGTGCCCAGGACTGGGAACGATAAGGCTGATCTGCAAAGTGAGGGGTGTTTTTCTGGTCCCAGCTCGCTGGGGCTTGTACCCACCCCTGCTGCAACATGGAAGGAGCCCTGTGGTCTTTTGAGTTCTGTATTTTTGTTTTTGTTTTTTATAGAGACAGAGTCTCACTCTAATACCCTCAGTAGAGTGCCGTAGAGTCACAGCTCACAGCAACCTCCAGCTCTTGGGCTTAGGCAATTCTCTTGCCTCAGCCTCCCAAGTAGCTGAATCCGCAGCCCTCAGTATATGGGGCCAGCGCCCTACTCGCTGAGTCACAGGCCCTGCCCTGAGTTCTGTATTTTGGGATGGAGCAAAGTAAAAGAAGGCTGCAGCTGGGGGGACGGTGATCTCAGCCCTGAAATCCACCCCACTCCTGTCTGTAGAAGGGCTTCTTTTATTCTTAAAGAGGCAAAGTAGAGATTTTATCCTTCAATTGATATGGCCAGCCCTTGATTATCTCCCATCATCAAAGTCTGGGTCAGCTAAAACAATGACTAATCCAAAAGTCCCTCTTAGTCGTCCGAGGCAGGCTGCCAGACACACACACCCAGTCACGCACACACGTACCCGGTGGGTGGGGAGTCAAATGCACGGACTCACAGAGCTGCATGGTCAGACAGAGAGGACCATGTGCGGGGGAGCTCAGAGCTCAGAGTTCAGATGCACACAGCTCAAGAACCCCCAGGCTCACCCAGACAGCCACAGGAGCAGGTGTGCAAAGGCATGCTCCTTAAAAGAGCCCCCAGGACCCACAGGCACATGGCCAGGGACACAGTTGGCTGTGCCAGCCAGGCACACCACCCCCCCATACCACCTCTCTGGCTGTTGAGTGCAGAGGAAGCTGTTTGTCCTGTTCTCTGAGCTCTGTTAGGTCCTAGAGGCCCCCAGGGGACAAAGCTGGGCCAGGGGCTGTGTCCCTAGGATGGGTCAAAGGGCCCCGCTAAATTTTAGGGGTTCACTTACCCGGTGCGGATACTCTCCACACTGCCCCTGGGAATGAGAGAGAAGGAGAAGGGGGTGTCAGGCACTTGTTGGGGAGACCTAGTCCTTAATGGCACTCCCAGGAATTAGGGACACACCACATACCCAATCGCCCATAACCCTGCTGCTCTGGTTTTGGTCTGAGCCCTCTGAAGCAGCAGAATTCCTTCTGTTGCCCCTGGCTAGCCACAGGGAAGAAACCCCCAGCCCCTGGACAGGACCCTTGGATGGAAGCAGCTGTGGACAGTGTGGGGCAAGCCTGGCAGTTTCCATTAGAAATTCAACAAGACAGAGAATATAGGGGGCCAGGAAAGGGCTAGGCCAGTGGTTTATAGATTAACACGTCAAAATCCCAGAAGTTCATGGAGGTGGGTCAGGGAACACAGGGGGGTGACCACTGAAATGGGCTGAAAGAGAGGCTAAAGAGGGCCAAGCTTAGCCCAGGAATACCCAGAGCATCTCCACCTATCTGTCCTATATGCCACAGCCCCACAGGGGCTTCCCTGGCTCCGCTATCACAAACTAAAATTTGAAGATGACCACCATGGCGCCCCTTTCTACTGGTTGGGAGGTTATTTCCCCAAGATGGAGATTCCATTGTTCTTACCTTTTCTCCTTTTTGTCCTTGAGGTCCCTATAAAAAGATAGAGAGAAGAGAGTTAGAAACCGAAGCTGAGGACCCAGCGGCTGAAGCTTCTCTACAGAAGAATAGTAAGATGGTACCAACCGGCTGTCCTCGGGGGCCTGTCAGACCCTGTGTGGGAGGAAACACACACAGGTCAGTGGCAGACAGAGACATGCCAGGAGATTGGGGAAGACACTGGGGCTTCCAGGGGGCTTTTCAGAATGTCCCAGTCTTGAAGGCTACACTGTGCCAGCCATAGCCGGGTCTTCCTATGCCTGACACATTCAAAGCTGTGTGCCCTTATTTACCAAGTCACAGCTTCACCCAGCAGGGGGCACAACTGGGCACGCCCTGGCTCCTGTGTGGGGCTGTGATGATGAACAGGTGTTGTTCACTCATTCCTCCAACCACTGTCATCTCATGGGCCTGCGACCTAGGAGGCTGCACTAGGTGACAGGCATTCCGGCTGTGATGGACACCCTGCCTGGTCCACACAGGCCTCTGGGAGACCAGCACATTCTGCTTGTACCTTCCAGGTCCCAGGGATGAAGCCCACTGAGCCAGAAGGGCTTCTAAGGACACAGCAGGCCAGGCCAGTGCCACAGACACTGGGGACTTTGGAGAAACCTTAAACAAATGAGAGGAAGCAGGAAGCTGGCAACTTAAGCCTGTTCTGGGCTTCTCTGAGGAACCTCAGGGGTCTTAGGGTTTCCTTCAAGGTTGCCTTGCCACGTTCATAGGGCTAAGAAAGGAGCTAGGCTCTGGGCAGACCCTCGTTCTCAGGAGGGCCCAGCATCCCTGGCTCTCTCAGGAGACTACACAGGCTTCGTGCTGGGGGAGCCTTGTGCCCACAAATCTCTGTGTTGAAGATCTACCCTGAGGGTACTACCCTGTACTGAGCTCAGACCTCACGCTGGCCCTAAGGAAGGGCCTGTGGTTCAGTGAATGGAGGGGCTGGGACATGAGCTGGGGTTTGCCTGACCCAGGGTCAGCTGTTTCCATTACACCCTACTCTCTGAACTGGGTCAGCCCTCAGGAGGCTTCTAGACTTGGCTAGAACCATAAGCAGTATCCCTGCCTGGGTCCCTGAGGTCCCTTCCAGCTACCATCCTGCGAGCGTGCAAAGACCCATCTGCTCTATCAGTCTCTTTGGGGCCTAAAGAATTTGGGATTCCGATGGGCAGATCCATCTAGGCAGGACCTCAGGGTGGTGTGATGGGGGAAGAGGGGCCTTGCTCCTGACCCCTACTGGACCAACCTCCAAAGGGGGCAAGTGGCCATTGGGACAATCCATGGACCCCCCAGCCCAGCTGCCTGATGAGAGTGTTTAACATTAAGTTCTGCAGCAGAGGGTTCATTGGGCAGGGAACTAGGGGCCACGCCAAAGATGACCAGGACAGGGAGCAGTGTGACCAGGACAGGGAGCAGGGGAAGGCTGAGAAAGCTAACACAGGTATAGGACAGCAGAGACTTGGAGGATTGAGTACAGATATCCCACAGGATGGCTGGTGGGACAACCATGGTCTGGACAGGTGTTTTGTTTGCCAT
This sequence comes from Arctocebus calabarensis, assembly GCA_963573935.1. Classification (NCBI taxonomy): domain Eukaryota; kingdom Metazoa; phylum Chordata; class Mammalia; order Primates; family Lorisidae; genus Arctocebus; species Arctocebus calabarensis. Next base: position 89,864 of record CAUYON010196890.1, read on the forward strand.
GGCTTTATGGCTTTATAGTTTTATTTTAATCAGTTGCCAACACTTAAGAGCAAGGATACTGCAAATAAACATCTGGATTTCTCTTAGTTTATTCAGAGGCTTGAGGACACACGGTGCCAATTAGCTTCAACTGGGCAGAGTCTTGGTCATGGACAATGTGCCCAGTCCTTGGCCACCAGCCGTCCTCTAGCCACCAGGGAATCACGGTGAAGGAGCTCATGTGCGTCCCGCATGCAGGCACTGTTCTAAGCGCCTGTGTCCCGCACCCCTGGGATAGCCCTGTGGACGATAGTGTGGGATTTGAATTCGGGACCCTTGTGCTGCTCCTGGGCTGGGAGCCCGTGAGCACCCTCTCAACTCCTTATTTCAGGTACTTGGAGATACTGTGAGGTGGTGGGTGGGACAGAGGTGACCCCTTTGACAGCCAAAGACATGGGAGCGGGAACACAGGAGGATGAGCCCCAGTGCTGAGGCAGGCGGCCAGCAGAGGAGAAACTTCCTCTGGAGGGAGCGAGCAGGAGCCGGACAGATGATGTGTGGGCGGGCCAGATAACTGTGCCCAGCAGCAGTGCTGGATTAATGGCTCCGTCCCTATGCCACACACACGGGGGTCTAATGGCTGTGTGGCCTGTCAGGTTTTGATGCATGGTGAGACAGACAGGGGGTGTGTCCCACTGATGTGGGTTTCTGGGAGATGGATGGCCTTGCCCTTTCCCCGAGTTAGCTCCCATCCCCAGCAGGCAGGGAAGGCTCACAGGGGTGGAGTGGGTGGGGCAGAGGGACAGTGTGGGCAGAGTGAGGGGAGGAAGGGAAGCCTATGGAAGGTCCTTTCCTTCAGGACAAAGAGTGCTAGCAGCAGGGAGGAGGCATGGCTGAGGGTCAAGACCCTGCCACCTGGGTCTGAATCTCAGTTCTTGTGTTTGGGAGCTATGTGGTCTCAGGCGATGTGCTTAGCCACTCTGTGCCTCAATTTTCCCTCTTGTAAAGGGATAATATTCTGTTATGAGGATTACAGAACCGTGCCTAGTGGCTAACCCTTATTATTACTTCTGGGGTGAGGGCATAGGCTACTTTATGGTTGTAGCCGGTGGCCAGGAAGGGAAGAAGGGGAGGGGAGGGGGCTGAAGGGAAGAGCTCCTAAATTCTTTGCATCTAAACCCTGGTGCCTCTATAACAATGGCAGCATGGAAGCTTACTCCTACCTGGGTCTCCATTATACCATGTATGCGCGTGCTTAGGAGCAGGGTAAAGGCAAGAAGAAATGCATTTGAAACAGAGGTAGCTGTGACAGAGAGGAAAGCTTGCTGGGGGATCTGGTCCCAATGCCAGTTCTTCCACCCTTCAGCCTTCCCGCAGTTCTATGGACATAGCAAGGACTTCACGACCTCAGGGCCTTTGCACATGCTATTCTCGCATGTCCAGAAGGCTTTTCCCCACCCCATTTGCTATTTTCTCTTAGTGAAATCCTCTTCCTTCAGGTTTCAATTCAAACCTCTCTTTCTTAGGAAAGCTGTCTTTGACCTTTGACCTGGGTGAAGTTTCTGTTATTCTGAGACTCCTCAGGGTCCTGAGAATCCCCTTCTCACAGCACTTATTACAAGGCAATTTGTTAATTATTCAAGTGATTATTGAAAAGCACATCTCCCCCACGGAACTGTTAGCTACAGGATGGCAGGGACAGTGTCTCTCTTGCTGCTGCCTGTATCCCACACACCTGACCCAGTGTCCTGCCCACTTTAGATACTCAATAAAAATGCATTAAAGGAAAGAAGGAGGCAGGAAGGCAGGGAAAGAGAGAGGGAAACAGAAAGGGAGGAGGCAATACAATGTGGAGAGAGGAATTTAGAAACTGGGTTTGGATCTTGTTTTGGACACTCCTTAGCTGCGTGACTTCAGCCAAGTTACTCTGACTCTCTGAGCCTCTGTTTACACAGCTGTCAAAGAGGATACTAATGGACCCAGAGCATAGGGCTACACTGAGGATTAAATGAGATTAGACATGTAAAGTGTTCATCCCAGCACCTACCACATTGCAAACCTCAGCAAGGTTAACTGGATCTGAGGCAAGAGGACCGCCCAGAGGGAGTTGAATGGCTAAGGGTCCCATGGCAAGTTAGGGGAGGCTGGGCTGGAGCCCAAACTCCTTGTCTTCCTTCCCATTCACAAGATGTCCTGCCTCCCTGAGTGCCCTGGCAGGGCCTCGTCATGGGCCAGGAGTGTCTTCACATCATCTGCAGGGACAAGCCAGACCCCACACAGACCTCAGGAGTGGTCCCTCACAATGTAGGTGTGACCCTGGACCTGGGAGGCAGAATGTAACCCTGCCCAGGGCCGGCCCATTTGCTCTTAATGGCCCTTCAGTCCCTGCAGGGAACTGGACCATCTACTGCTCATGTGGGCACCTAGATTCCCCTCCCCAGGGGGTGGCCAGTGGAGAGAGCAGATTCTTTTCTAAAGCTCTGCAGAAAGTGCGAGGGGACAGAGAGAAAGGCGGTGCATAGGTCTGTTACTGTGCCCAGTGGGGCAGGGTCCCCTGCAGTGCCAGGGCAGCTCAGAGCAGTGTGGCCCTGGGAAGGGTCATAATGCCTTGAGGAACATCAAGCTCACAAAAATGGAGCCTGATGGAGGAAGCATCCCCAGCAAGTGCCATTGTATGCTTGTCCCCTAAGTCCCATGCTAGTGCAGTTCATAAGCGCTGAGCTTGCCACTGGCCTCCATGTGCTGCTGGCCACATGTGGTTCTCTCTGGACTGTCCTTCCTCATGCTTCAGGGGAGAAGCCCCTGTCTATCTTTCCTCTCTTTAGTGTGACTTGAGGATCTAGGGCACGTGTTTGTACACAGCTGGGGCGTGATCAGGACAGCAGCCCCTGTCCGCCCCCACCCCACTCCCTGCCCCGTGCCTGTGGGGGCCCCTTCTGCTGGGCAGGCCCTCTCAGCTTGGCTGAGACCTCTACCTGTCTCAGGAAGGCAGGAAAGCTGGGCTCTTACCATCTCCCCCTTTGGTCCCGGGTGGCCCTGGAAGGAGAAGAGGGTGAGTACCAGGAACCCTGCAGCCTGGAAGTCCACCCTCCCTGCCCCATGCCTCCCTCCCGCCACACTCCTGTTGCACCTGTTGCCTTTCTCCATGGTCTTTCCATGCAGTCACTCACTTGTCCACCCAGTCCCTAACCCCCCGACTCAGGGGAGGTCATGTGGTCATTTTCCCATAGTCCTTTGTAGGGCCTTTCCAGCAGCTGCCCACTCTGCAGAGGAGAGTGGGGCATGGTCTCCCTGGACCCCAGGCCTCATCCTGCCAATGTGCCAGGATGGCTTTGGGGAACTCCTGGTCTTGTGATGTGAGTGGACATGATCACCAGGCCCCTGGGCTGTGCTGAGCTGGCTAGCTTACAGTGGGGGAATGAGCAGGTGGGCACCTGGGCTGCTCATCTGCAAGAGGTGAATGGGGCCAAGCTCAGCCATGGGTGAGGCTGCATCATACAACCTGATGCCTTCATGTGGGGCATCTGTGAAGGCTTCAGAGGGCTCGAGCCCCCTTCCAGCTCACTCCTTCCCCCGTGAACTTTGTGCTGGGGGACCAAATCCAGAGGACTGAAATGAACAGGAGAGGAGCTGTGGTGGGAAGTGGTCTCCTTGTGGATTTGGGCACTTGTGGGGTCTTGACCAGGGAAGGCCATGGGAGACACACAGGAGCTAGGGAGCCAGGGCTAATGTGTGCCCACGTGCCCAGGTTCTCTGGACCCAGCCAGTTCGGCTCTCACCTGCTGCCTCCCAGCTGTCTCCCAGCCTCACCTGCCCCAACAGAATCACCACACTCCAGCATCTCCAGATACCCAGAGCCTGGCTTAGCAGCTGGGGACTTTTGTTTTGGGGAACCTCACAGGGACCAGAGACTCAAATGGCCCCCCTCCCGTTCCTTCTGGTGACAAGCTTCCACCTCAGGAATTTTCTTTGTAAGCAAAGTATTTTCCAAGGAGTCAGAAGTTTGCAGAAGGACCAGAGACCCAGGGTTCCTGGCCTGGACTGAAGGGGTGCAGGAGCCCCAGCGTGAGAGAGGGCCCACTTACCGGTTTGCCATCCAGTCCAATGGGACCCTGAAACCAGAAAGGCCAGATGTAAAGACCAAGCATCACAGGCCTCCTGCCAAAGAGGAGCACAGGTTCTGCATTCCAACAAATACAGTTCAAAGCCCTGTTTGATGACTGACTTGTTACGTGACTATGGATAAGACTAAGCCTCAATTTCCTGAGATGGGCTGAGAATAATAGCCTTCCGTGAAGGGTCTTTGTGAGGAGGAATAAAATGTCACATGCCAGGTGTCCAGCACAAGGGACAGGTGTCAGAACCCAATGGGTGGTATCACCACTGATATGAAAGACATCCTCCTTATCGCAGGCTGGAAGTGAGTGGCCTATTCCTAGGAAGGCAGGGCTGGGTGGCAATGAGGCCTGGATAAAAGGGGAACCAGCCACTCCCCTGGTTCTGCCTCTCAGAACCTGTCCTGGGGCCCATAAGCAGGGGTCAGCGGCCACACCGAAGCCTACTCATCACCTCCCAACTTCCTCGCCCATGGTGGACCTCCTCTCAAAGCCAAGTTGGAAGTTGAGGTTCGACGTCCTGGTGTCATGCTGGGATTTATCAGCCTGTGACTTCACCCTCCTGGTACTTTCCCACTGCCTCGAATTTGTGTATTTATTTCATTAACCATGAGCCCAGCTCTAAGCCACTCTCCTGGGTGGCTGTCCATGAATGGCTACAGAAGCAGGTCCTTAATGACCAGGGTTTGGAAGAAGTGGCATCAGGGCTGGCCTTCAATAAAGCTTAACCCAACCAGGCCCAGAGGCCACCTAGGACACGCTAGCCTCAGCCTTCCTCACTTACCGGAAATCCAGGAAAACCTCGAGTACCTGGCTGACCCTGAAAAGAAGAGGCAGGCAGTGAGGATGAGAGAGGAGATGAAGCTAATCCCTAGTCCCGTGGCTCATCTCAGCTCCCGTCCCTCCCACTCCTGTGTCACTGTCCATGAGGGGATACTGTCACGGTGAGCTGGCAGAGAGGGAGGATGGAGAAAGATGGAAATGGAACATTATCAGAAATCTCCCGTGGAAACAGGGCGTGGGGAGAGAAAAAGAAGGGGCAGCATCCTTTGGGTCAACTTCTAGGAAGCAGCCCCTGGAGAGCTCCTCACTGCTGTGGCTGATTTGTTTATAAACAGACAGATGGGGCAGTGAGGACAGCAGGGCTTGGCTTGCAGCACACTGGACTCCTGGGCTGAGGTCCTCTCTTCTAAGTCCTTTTTTATTTACATAGTCATGGCTCATGGCCATTTATCTAAGGATGGTTTGGATATCAACAGATAGTAGAACTTGACCTTTGAAATGTATGTTTTCAGGCTAGAATAGGTCTGATTGCTTCTCTCAACCTGGCCCGCATGCTTCTCTTAGCAGTTGGATGATCTCTGGATCCCCCAGTCTTCACGGGATGCAGAGCCATCCATGCCCATTTTTCAGGAGGAGGAGAGCGCAATGTAGATAGATGTTCAGGCTGGAGACTAGAAGTAGCACTGGTTCCAGCCTGGTTCTTTATGATCAAGACTCAGGACAAAAGAGATGTGCTAAGGTTAGAAGAAGCATGAGTCTATGAAGATCCAGGGCTGGGGAGGGATGACCAGGAGGGCAAGGGTAATGGGGAGCAAAGACACCTGAGTATTGTCACTTCCCTGCTCAAGAACCAGCAAGGGCTCCTTTGCACTCACCTATCATTCAAGCCCACCCCCAATCTTGCCCTGTATCTGCCATGTTTGCATCTTTCCTGCCCCATCTTTCCCCTATACTGCCCAGGGACGCTGGCTCACATGCCTTTCCCTGGACACACTTGTCCGGCTCTCAGCATCAGCTCTCTCTTGACCAGGATGGCCACAACTCTTCCTAAGCCTGGGCTTTTGAGTCTGGCAGACTCAGTTCTAATTTTGCCTCCACCAGCCGTGGCTGTGTGACTTTAAGCTACTTGCCTAACCTCTCTGAGCCTCAATTTCCTCATCTATAGAATGAGGATGACCTGATATGTGTATATCCTCACAGTCATTGAATTATACTCAATTAGGTTTGTAAAGCTATTGAAATGGTAGCTGCACTCACTGGGTCCTGAACTGAACTGAATAGAGAAGCTCCAGATTCAAGCAGATTTGCTTTTATACTCAATATATTTTGGGACCAGTGAAGGTTTGTCCTTGTGAGGCAGTAGTTACAGAAATAGATCCTATGGAGAGGAAGGTTTCTCTGTATCAGTGATTTTCACACTGATGTGCCGTGTAAGGATACTCGTGTACTGCAAAAATTTTAAAGATCATTAATTATTTTTGAAAGAAGTTCAACGCACAGTAAGTATATTCTTTTTTTTTTTTTTACTTTTTCTTTTTTTGATCTACATAATTTAAGTGTGCTGCAGAAATTTAACTATAGGTTCAAGTGTGCCATGAGATTTTAAAAAAAAAGGTTGAAAAACACTGCTGAAATGTCTTCAGGCTGCTGAGTCCTCTTTGAAACCATGGACAGACATGCCCAACAGCCTGTGTTCAGGGAACATGGCAGCCCCTCTGGCTGGGCGGGATGGGGACCCTGCTGTCAGGGAGTGAACCAGAGTCTGTTGCAGGTTCAGGGTGGGCTGGTGACAGGCATCCAGAAGGGCAAGAGGAGGAGATGCCACTCAAATATTGGAAAGGCCCTCGGCTTTTCTCCTGTCAAGGATAAGTGATGCTAAGAATAGCACTAAGGAGAAAACCCGGAAACTGTGCGATGTAATCTCCAAAACCTTCCAGTGTAAACTTTCTGTAAACTACTGTGAATGCTTAGAGCCCTTAAGAAAAGGTCAGGAGCAGAGGATTCCAAAAAACATCTTCAAGTCTCACTAGGGACAATATTTATGTGGTAGGGATAATCACACGCTTTGCTAATTACAGAGCCTGTCCTGGTAGCAGGATGCTTCTCTCCAAACTAGGGCCAAGTCCAAGGCTAACCAAGGCTGGGTTACATTCTTGGGAAGAATGTAGTCATTGACCAAATGGAAACTACTTCCCAAAGAGGCTGGGTAGGCACTTATGGAAACTTGGAACTCGATTTTAATTAAATGTCTTCAATTATATTCTGAGGTTAAACATCTTTTCCTATGTTTATTGGCTGTTCTTATTGGTCAACTGCCTGTACTCATTACCAATATTTTTTACTAAATTGTTTTTTTCCCTACTGCTTTGAATAAGGTTCTTTGTCAAGAACAATAATTCTTTGACAGTCATATAGGTAGTAAATAGTCTTTCCAATTTGGCATTTGTGTTTGATTTCATGTATAGCATATTTTCTGTCATATAGAAGTTTTACATTTATGGAGACAAAGGTAATCTCTTCCTATGGCTTTTGGGTTTTATGTCATGTTTCAAGAAGTCCTTCCTCAGTTTAGAATTATAGAACATTCACTCATGTTTTGTCCTTGTATTTTAATATTTTATGGTTCCACATTTTTTTTTTTTTTTGATTGCAGCCGTCACTGTCATTTGGCGGGCCCGGGCCGGATTCGAACCCGCCAGCTCAGGTGTATGTGGCTGGCGCCTTAGCCCATTGAGCCACAGGCGCCGAGCCGGTTCCACATTTTATAACTAAGTATTTTATTCATTTGGAATTTATTCTGATATAATGAGGAGGGTGGAAATTTAGCTTTAAAGAAAAAAATCTTTCCATTTACTTTTAATTGACAATGCTGGTGCTTGTCAATTGCCGCAGCATTGTTTCCTGGACCATCTATCTTTCTCTTCCTAGGATAGCCTTTATCATGTACCAAATTCCCATAGGCATCTGGCTTTATTTCTGGCCTCTTCATTCTGTTCATTAGTTAGTTTTGATTCTCTGTTTTTACAGTACATTTTGACATCTAGTAGGACAACTAGTCTCCTCCTCACTCTGTTTTTCAGAATTTTCCTGACATTCTCACAAGCTTATTTTTCTCAAGTAAAATTTAATATTATTTTGTTGGTATTTGTGTTTGATTTCACGTATAGCATATTTGATTATCTGATTATCACGCATAGCAACCTCATCAAAAACACACTGGGATTAGAATCACATTCAATTTATAGTTAGTAGATTTATTTTCGATTAACTTATGAATTAATATTACATCCTTCTATATAAAATGAGAGAAACATAAGCCTACGTTGGCCTCCTCCCCATCTTCTTTCTACCTGCACATACGTAAGGTAAGAACACAGAACGGAAGTTCTGGTTGGAAAGAGACCACCTCCCTGCTCTGCTGTTGATGACTGGTAGAAGGTCAGTTGTATGCCTGCCCAGAGCTGTTCTCGTTTGCTTTCCTCACTCACAAAACCCTGTGCTGGTAAACATGTCACCACTGGCTGGGTGGGGGCAGATGGGGGCAGCGTACTGCTTTGGACGGCACTTGCCAATGTCTGTGGTGTAAATACTCTCCGTGTAGCTGATTTCAAGCTACCAATGTGAGGTCACTGAACACAGTTGGGGGAAGGCATGCACAGTCCACTTTTGGAAGCTCTAGCACACCTGTGCTGACCCTCAGCAGACAGATAGCTCCCCTTGGACATTACAAAGACATCTCAAATTCATCATGCTCAAATTTAGCTCATCTCTGCTGGCAAAGTCTGCTTTCCTCCTGGGCAAGAGCACTCCGTACTCAAGTCAGAAATGTAGAGTCATCTTGAGCTCTTGCTTCTCCCTTAACCATTTCTATCATCACAAAAATCCCATCAATTCCACCCCCAAGATATCTCACAGTCTCTACCTCTCCCACCCAGCCCCAGCACTCTGCTCTAGTCCAGGCCCTGGTTACTCCAAGTGCTTCCAGCCAGCCCCCCACCTGTAGCCTCTTCTAACAAGCTCTACACTGGAGCAGAGGGGGTCAGGGGACCTTATTAAACTGGAAATTTGATCGTGTCTTTCATCAGCCTAATATGACCTGTGGGCTCTTCAAGTCCTGGGGAGAAAGGCCAACCCCTGAACATGGTTTTTGGGTTCCTCACAGGTCCTCACCTGTAATTTAGTTATCCCTTCTCTGCCTGCTTTCCTCACCCCAAGTCCAGTGCCTCCCCCAGGTCCCATGGCTCTCTGACCATCCCCTGCCCTAGCTCTCCCACTCTAGTGGGGAAAACGTGCTGGTCTCTCCCACTAGACCATGTGCCGGGAGGGGTCAGCAGGCCGCTATCGTCTCCCCAGCATCTAGCATGTGCTGGGTTCCCGACAACTTTGAATGGAGTGAATGGAGACACACTCAACAGGTGTGTCTGCCTGGGAAGGGGGTGGCTTCTTGTGGATGAGGGCAGTAAAGCCAGCTATTCTGGGCCCTGCAGAGAAACGGGAGCTCAGGGAGGGAAGGAGCTCTCTTAGAAATGGGGCACTTCCTAGGCACCCGCAGATACCTTGCCCAGTGCCTGCTGGCTGGAACCGCCTCCCCCTTGTTTTAATGGGTCTCCCTTAAAAGTCAGCATGCCCAGATACTCTGCTCCAACTTGCTTCCTCTTCACTGGAATGTGACTGCTCTTTCTCCTAAGTGCTTGGTTCCTACTTTGCTTGGACCATTTATCAATCACTAAGAGGGGATACAGGTGGCCTCTGTGAGCAGCAAGGCTGGTTTTTATTAGCAACATTTATTCTGGGCTCTTCTTGGCTGAGTGGAAAGCCACATGTTCCCCACCAGCCCCAGGTGCCAAGGGTGCTCATTTGACCTCCACTCTTTAAGGACAAATGAACCCTTGGTCTCCCCACCCTTGTTCCCTGATCCTACCAGCTCGGGGTGGCTTGCTGGGAGGAGCGAAGGGGGTCTCCCCTGCTGTCTAGTGGGGACTCAGCAGGGGTGGCCTGAGCCATGGGATTGACGGGACAAATCAGAGGATGCTGGGCTCAGTCAGGACTCTCAGTGCTATAAAACCTTTCCAAGTGTCAACCCAGGCAGCACTTATGGGAAGAATTTTTTTCTCCTAAAGTAAATTATCCTTTTCATTTTATTTAGTTATTTATTTTGGAGACACAGTCTCACTCTGTTGGCCAGGCTAGAGTACTGTGGCATCAGCATAGCTCACAGCAACCTCAAACTTCTGGGTTCAAGCCGTCCTCCTGCCTCAGCCTCTTGAGTAGCTGGGACTATAGGTGACCACCATCATCCCTAGCAAAGTTTTCTATTTTTAGTGGAGACGAGGTCTTGCTCTTGCTCAGGCTGGTCTCAAACTCCTGAGCTCAAACGGTCCACCCACCTCGGCCTCCCAGAGTGCTGGGATTTCAGGTGTGAGCCACCGCTCCCGGCCTATAAATATTCTCTTTAAACACCAGAGCTTCAAGGATGGAAGGGGATGTTGGAGCAAGAATGCAGGCTTTGCAGTGAGGCCACTTGGCCAAACCAAAGCTCGAGGACTTACTAGCTGAGTGACCACAGGTGAGTCAGAAAACTTTTAGCTTCTTTCTCTGTAGAAGAGGCTGGTAGGAGCACCTCACAGCTATGTTGGGAAGACCAAAGGAGACGTAGTATATGCTAGATGCCCAGGAGATGGAAGTCATCATGGTTACTGAATAGAAGGTAGTTTTCACCACCAGATGGAATCCAGTGTGGTAGGAAGGTTTCTGCTTAGGCCTCTGCATGCTGGACAAACGCCAGCAGGAGCTGGGGCAGACGACTGCTCCGAACCCATCTCCAGGAGCAGAAACTTTTCAACAACTTTTTGGTAGACTGTTGAGATGATTTGCTGAAGCGGTGTTAGAGGACCAGCGGCCACACAATAGAACATCTATAGTCAGACCAGAGGCAGACAGGGATGGCAGCCAAAGGGTATGCAGGTATTCCGTGTGACTCCCCTGGCCTCCTAACAGGCCCACCCCAGGCTTGATCCTTGATGCTAGAACCCCGGGAACCATCATCTTCTTTCTTTATGACCTTCCCATGGCCACTGTCATCAGAAACAAGTGGACTCAGAGCATCTGCACTGTGCCTTCCCCGGTACACAGGAGACTCAAAGCCCATCAGGGCAGCTATAGTGCCAGCCCAGCACATGTGACAGTGACACTGAGCCTGACAGACCCATGATAGCAGCAGAGTTCAGAGGGCAGACTCCGGAGCCATGTGGCCTGAATGGGTGATCAGCTCCCAGTGTGGGCACACTCCATCCCCCTGACTTCAAGCAAGCCATGAAAACGCTCTGTGCCTCAGTTTCCTCATCTATAAAGTGGAGCTGATACTAGTCCCTACCTCAAGCGTTCTTATGAGGATTACGTGAGTTAACAAGAGTAAAAATCTTAGTGTGCAACCTGCCACAGAATAAATGCTAGGTGGTCAGTCCTTATTATGGTCTGAGCCCAGAAGAAAACCTTGCTGAGAAGGCTGTGTCTGCCAGCCTGGCTGGCCTGCCCCACTCTTGCCTTCTCAGATGGGCTCTGGGCACTGGCCATAGTCCCTCCCTGCGGCCCCCTCTGTGGGACATAAGTTAGCAATTTGTTCACGGACCCTTCTTTCTCCCTTGCTTGTGGGTAGGAGAGGCTCCTGCTTCCATCTGCTCTTGGTGTGGAAGGCTGGGGAAGGGAAGGCTGGGTTTCATCCACCGCTGGGCTAGCCTCAGTCTGCTCCCCACCCCTCACCGTGCATGGCAGGTTAGGAAAGGGCCTAACACAGAGCCAGCGGCCTCTGCCGTGTGGAGGCCAGGTGCTAGGGTTCCTGGGTTCTAATCTTGCCCCAGCCGCTACACAGCAGACCCTGAACAAGCCTCTACCCTTCTCTGGACCTCAGTTTCCCCTTCTGAGAGGGCCACATCAGACCAACACTGGCATCCTTTCCACCCTGAAGTTTGGTGATTTGGGCACTCTGAGAAAAACCACCCTAGCCCCGGTGTCTTGCCGGCTTCATCACCCACTTTCAGCCCAAAGGAAGCACATCTGAGGGAGGCTTTGTTGGTTTTCCCAAGCTCCTGGTCACCGGGACCTCGTGCTGCAGAAAAGAGCCTTTGAGGGTGCAAGACCCTGGGCCTCCAGCAAAACCAGTAGTGGGCACCTGGGTCAGTGAACCTCAATTCAGCATCTGCTTCTTGGGCTTCCAGAAACAAAGGCTTATCTTGGGAAAGCAGGAGCGCCTGTCAGCAAGCAGTGGCACGTTCTCCTTCTGCTGCAATCAGCAGCTGCCTCCCAGCCACTGCCGCTGTGTGGCTAGAGGGTAGGCCCCTCAGAACCCACTCGAGAGCTGTAATTTAGGTATATTTAGTCAGGCCACTTTCTTTCACATCCACATGGTCACTGAGGCCTGGTTGGGCTGACCACATCACATGCTGTGGCTGCCACACCCAGAGGCACAGCCGGACTTGCTCTCCCCTCGTCCTTCCCAAAAGTCCTTTTCATCAACTCACCCACCCCCACTGCACTCTGAAGAATAGCAAAAACAACTTACAGGGGGGCCTCGGGGACCGATGATGGACAGCCCAGCATCTCCGGGGGCCCCCTGCGGGAAGAGAATGGGAGAGGGAGTGTGGGGCAGGGGGCACAGAAGAGCAGAAGGGAAGGGGCTGGGGGTGTGGGGGACAGGACCGGAGGAGGCCAGAGGGAATCAGGGCAGAGGACGGGTGTGCAGGAAGCATTTCAGAGGGCTGGGAAGGGCAGGGGAGCAACAGGAAGGAGGGGATAAGAGAGGTCAGCAGGGGCACAGGATGTGAGATCCAGGGGCAGGAGGGTGGTGGGACCCCAGGCCAGGCAGGCGGTGAGAACAGGATTCACAGGCATGGCGGGTAAGAGGGAGACACGAGAGGGAGGGACGCCCGCAGACCCTGAGGGCTCACCCCACGCCCTGCTCAGGACTCTTTCCAACCTCCCTCAGTCCTCTTCCTGCCGCCATGCCCAAATTTCCTGCCCGCACACCTGTAACTGATGAACAGTGACTTGCCCTGAGTGTGGGGATGTGAAACCCACACGTGCTATGCGGAGCCCTCAGCCCTGGGCCTGAGAGGTTGAGCTGTCTGGAATGTCCTAGCCTGGACTGAGAATGACATGAGGGAGCAAGTCTGGGGCAGGATTTCAGCTCCGAGAGGATGGCAGGCGATGCTGCTGCTGCTGGGCCAGGAGTGCAAAGTGCCATTCAGGCGTGGCTGAGCTCGCTAGATAAGTACCGTGTGTGCTGGAGAGACAGCAGGAGGAAGAAGGATGTATATAGAGGATGGAGGTGAAGGGCCCGGACTGCCCAGCAGGACGCCCGCTCCATCCACCAGCAGAGGCAGGCAGGGCAGGGGAGAAGCCTGGGGTCCTGAGTCCAAGGTCTTGCTCTGCCAGGCAAGTCCTGGAACGGCTGTAAGCCATGTAACCTCCTCTGCGAACCTCATGCTCAGAGCTGCTCTGCGGAAGTGCATTTTGTAAAGTGTCATACCTCACACCAGGTGAAGGGTGGCTTCAAATTAGTAACTATGCCATTGCTACAGTACAATACTGTTTTACAGTAGGCGATATAGTGCAGTGGTTATGAGGAATCAAAGCCCAGCTCCGGTCCCTGCCAGCTATGTGACCTTGGGCGAGCTACTTAACTTCCTGGTGCCTGTCTCCTTATCTCTATCAGGGCTAATCCATAAACCTGTCTCACAGGGTGAGTGTGAACATTTCATGAATAATGTAAAATGCTTGAAATAATGCCTCAGCCAGGGAAAGGGTTGTGCCTTTTCTCCTGGACAGTTCAGCTCCTTGCTGGGTGGGGCTAATAACCTCATTCCATTTGGAGGACAGCATAGCATGGTAGTTAGGTCCCTGACCTTGGAGTCCACTATACCGAGGCTCTTCTCCAGATCTGCCACTGTCTAGCTGTGTGACCTTGGGCATATGACTTTTCCTCTCTGTGTCTCATGGAAAGAGGAATATTAAAGCTTCCCTGGAAAGGCTATGTCAGTGTTAATTGAGAAAACAGAGGCAAAATATTTAAAACTCTGTCTACTACAGTTTGTGATTAATACATAGTAGCCTGTATACTTAGTGTTGTGGTTATTATTTTGGAGACAGAAGAGTCTACTGCAGAAATATGGCAGGGCCCAGGCAAGGAGGTCTGGCTTCTAATGCCAGCTTATCATGTTGCTATGGGACCTCGGGCAAGCCCCAGCCCTTCCCTGGGCCTCAGATGAGTTTCTTCATCTGTAAAAGGAGTTGCTAAGATGTGCTGAGCTCTGGAATCTCTCAAGAAACCCTTGATGTGTCAGGTTGGTGTCCTGGGCTTCTGGTTTCCTAGGGGCTCTCTACTCCATAACCCTGGGACTCCGTAGACCTTTCCGGCTCTGCTCTCCTTGCCTTGGGGGTCAGAACAATGAGGCCAGCTACAGTGGGGGAGAACCAGCTGAGGATGGGGAGACCAGAGCCCAAGACTCCAAGACTCCTGGCCCATGATGTGGAAGCTGCTAGGAGACTGGCCAGTGAGAGGGCAGGGCAGGCCCAGCCGGCACTCTCTACTGCGGCCTTTGTGGCTGAGGAGACCTGAGAGGCTCCCCACCAAGAGCTCATCCTGGAAGAGGAGGCTGGGTGAAGGGCAGAGGGGGAAGGGTGGACTCACCTTCTCTCCTGGTTGGCCCTTTCCTCCCTGGGACAGCCACATGCAACACAGGGAGAGGGAGCAGAGAGGGAGGGAGAGAACAAAGAAAGGATGAATGAGAGGCAGCCACATAGGAATCCGTTTCACGGCACGATGACCAAACAAATCACTGTGAAATAAGAAACAAAACAAAACACAGATGCTGACACATGACAGGTTCCATGTCCAACAAGCACAGCATGTGGAAAGCTTTTGCCTTGACCTGTGCAGTGGGCCCAAGCCAGCCTCTCCAGATAACTGAGAGAGAGACAGTGGCCAGGTCTGCAAGGGGCTCTTGGCAAGGTGTTCCTCAGTGGGTGATGGGGGTGGAAGACAGAGAGAGTGGGACCCCTCCTGGGTCAGGAAATCTGCCCCAGAAGCTGTGGTCCCAGCTGGCTGCAGCCATGGTGGGGGCAGGGATGGGGGAGAATTTCCCAGGGATCGTGTTGTGATGACATCTAGGAGGTCTGAAGGTCCAGCTGAGCACCAAGTACAGGGCTTCACAAGCTGGACAAGCCCAGTGTCATTAGGACTGGCCAGGCACGGTGGAGGGACCTGGTATGGAGAGACATGGAGGACAGAGGCAGGACACACACAGCTGGAAGGTGGAGCATGGGTCAGCAATGCAGATGAAACTGGGCATTGGCCAAGGGTCCCTTGAAACCACAGTGACCAGCTGATGGATGGCCCCAATCCACCCTGCTCCCAACAGGTCAGTGGCGCCACCTCTGGTGAACCACAGGACTGATCCAGGCATTTCACACTCTTTGGCCACCCCAGTCCTTGCCAGGTGCCCTAGTGGGCAGCCAAATGGGCCCATTGTCACATGTAAAATAGCACCAGTAGCATGAAAGCCCCAAAGTGGCTTGAAAATAGGCTCATCTGGAAGGAAGCCCAGGGACACTGCCTGTCTCCCTCTTCCCCCACTGCTGTGTGGTGGGCACTTCCTGTGATGTCCACAGGCCCAAGGAAGGCAGAGGAGGAGGGAGAGAGGGAGACTCCTGAAAGCTTACCTATTGGGAGCAAGGCCTTGGGGTGCCACAGTTGGCTTGGGTACAAGACCCACCTCCCCCCCACCTCGGGTACATCCCCATCCACTAAACAGGGTTTCAGAGGGTGGTGGAGGAGGGTGTGCAGCCAGGGGAAAGCAAGCTCAGTAAGGTTTCTCTGCTTCATACAGAACCCTGCAACTGCTTGGGTGGACTCAAGGTCTGGAGTTACAGAACCGAAGCAAAGCGACAGAACCAGGCAAAAGCCCCATAGTGCTATGGTCTGGGAGGTGGTGGGAGAACTTTGGGTGGGGTGGCCCAGGGCTCCCAGGCTCCAGGCCCTGAAGACAAGGCCTTGGGTGGGCCTTGGGGAGCTCCAAGCTCTGTGACATGGGACACTTGTCCCAAACTCTGAAATGTCCCAGACCATCCTTAGAGCTGCCAGTGGGAATGGGAGGTCCATTGGGAATGATGTTGCCAGGGTTGAGAGCGTGGGTTTGGAGTCTGGCTATCTGGACTAAAAGCTATTTTCTGGCTATGTGATCTTTAACTTCTGAGCCTCAGTTTCCTTGTCTGAAAAACTGAGGTGGAAATTGTGCCTGCCTCATGTAGTTCTTGAGAGGACTGAACCAACTACTGAGTACATGGCTCTCAGCATAGCGCCCAGCACGCGGTTAATGCCCACACGTGCCCGCTGCACTCAGATGCCCTTTCTCAATCTCTGAGCACCACGTGCTCACACCAGGCCTTCACACAGGATGCCTGCCCCGTGCCTAAGGCCACTTCCAGCCCAGGAGGTAAGATGCTAGAAGCCAGAATGACAATGAAGGTGGTCACTGGGCAGGGAAGCCAGGATGGAGGCAGGGGCCGAAGGCTGGTGGGAAGTCAGGCGCCGGACAGGGAGAGTAGCCTGGCCTCTTCTAGACCAGGTAGTGGTGAGGCCAGTGCTTGGCTGTCACTGCCCTTGGGCTGCCTTTCTAGCTCTTTGGCGGTCATAATCTCACACTCAGGCCCTCAGGGCCTGCTGCCAACACTCCCATTTCTGGGAAACACTGTCCCTATCACACACTCTTGTGTCCCTTTCTCCGTCTTCATTTTTCAGCTGGAAATATTCAGTGTTCTCATTCTCAGGATTTGGAGAGAGATGAAGCCCTGTCTTCACCATCTTTTAGCACATCCCTGTCTACAGAAGACACCTCTGGACCTCTGACTCCCCTGAGGGATGCTTGCAGGAGCAGCTATCAATCTGAAGGGGAGCTGCCAGCCTTGGGGGGTGGAGTGGGTGTCCTCCTGATGTCAAGCCTCAGCCCATCACCTCTGGGTGATCATCAAAGAGCTTTGTTCTTGCAGTTTTCTTGGATTTTTCCTTTGCTGTGGCAGCTCTCTGGAGAGTAAAGCCATATAGTGAGGTCTGAGATACTAGAACTAAAACTTCTCTTCTCCTTCCCTGTCCCCCCCTGAAGCAGACTAAGGGGAAGGAGAGTGCAGGGCTCCTCCTTGAGGCCGGGGCAGATAGCACCGTGCCATGGTTTTGTGGATAAGCCAGCGAGGAGAAGCAAGCAGTGGCCACCAAGCAGGTACAAACGGGCCAACTCACCACACGTCCAGGCATCCCAATGGCACCTTTTTCCCCCTGATGATGAAGGAGGCAGAAACAATCAGATGTAGCTGGAACCAGGACAGAATGTGAAGGGCCCCATGGGCTAGCTGTGCACCAGATTCAGGGCACTGCTAGGCTGGTTTGTGGGGCAGCTGGAGCAACATCTTACGTGATGCCCAAGGATCATGTGGATGAACTTCCCATGCTGCCCCCAGGGGGCAGCAAGTGGCTGCCCAATGGCTATCTGCACTCAGGTATGGTACTGTGGAAAGAGCACTGAAGTAAGATTTGGTCCCCAGCCTGCGCCTCTGTTTCCCTATGAGATTCCATAGCCCTTGCTCCCTTAGACTTCTGCTGTCGCAGTCCATTCCAGCGATGGCCGGGATGTGCCTCATCTTCACCACTCGCCACCTCAAAGCACAGAGCAAGGACCCTGACAGCTCCTGTGTGACCCATGGGCGCTCACTTCCCTCGGCCTGTCCCTGCCAGAGCTGGAGGGCAATGCTCCTCCCCCAACCCCATGTTCAAGGCTGCAGAAGGAGTCTTTCTCCACTTCTCCCTCCTCACAGCCACCTCCAGCACTGACGGGAAGGACCGTAAGCCATGTGGACTCATCCGAATCATGAGTTTCAGATGCTCAGAGGGGAACTGCTTTGTTTTGGAGCCAGGGATTACATCTTTTCCTTCTGGAAATCTGCTTTTTAAGTTTTGTTCCTCCCCATTTTGGTAGAAGATATTTTTTTGCAGTCCTACGCATGCAGACATCATAAAATCTGGGGTGGGGCCTGGGTTTGCTAGGAGACTGGAAAGGTGGAAAGCAATGGGGTGCAGAAAATAAGATCGTATTTGTCCAGCCAGCTGGGCAGGAGAGAATTGGGTGGGCACGTCTGGGCGACTCAACAGCTGCCCGTCCCCTTGAGGCAAAGTTCTTCAAGGGACAATTAACATCCCAAGATGTATGTGGATTGTGCCCAAGAATAATAATCATCTCCGAAATTATGTCCTTGGTACATAGACATGGTCAAGACCAATGGTGTCTTTGAGTAAAACGCTCCGTCTTTGCTAAAGAATGGCAGGGCAGCAGCGTTGGTTATCAGTGCCAACCCTGTTTCCTTCATCTCTCTGAGCATTGGCTTCTGTCGAATGGGGTAATGAGAGCTCCTATCTCAGGGGGCTCTGGGAGGATCTCCTGAGAAGCTGTCTCTGAAAAGCCCAGTGCCTAGAATTTAGTAACCATCAAGTAAATGGCATCTACTAGTGTTAAGCCCCGCACTGCCATGGGCAAGTGAATTTTCTAAGCATGTCTGTACTTCACACCATCTGCATTGCACAGCAAGGGGTCAGCATCCACAAATCCTTCTGTGCACCACACCTAGTCAGTCCCTTTGCACGAAAGCATCAAAGCACCATGGCCTGTGGATCCCAGATCTGCTCAGCCTGCCGAGAAGGTCAGGCTGGTACTGATCTTGCCTGACATCCTCATGGTCTGCTCAGTCTTGGGTTTTTGAATGGTATTTCAGGATGTGTGTTTTGAGTGTTTTTTATTTTTTCATTTCTTTTTTAAAGAAACTAATGTTCTTTGCAGTCCTGGCCATAAAATGCATGGGTTAGGGATGGGTGTGGAAGGGCCAGAGAATGGAAAGTATGTACAGTAGCCCCTGCTCTGTGAATTGCCCCCCTAAATGCTTTTTAAAGGTGGACATTGTAAGAAAAAACAAAGTCTGCCCACGTTCCTCTCAGTCATCTGATTTTTCCCCTCCTTGGGTTTCATGGGACCGACTCACCGGTCTGCCTTTGCTCTGGAGCACTTACTTACTGGGAGAGTTTTCATTTTCAAGGTTGAACATTCTCCCACATGCATTTCATTAAGAAAGTCACTACTGGACATTAATTTTAGAAGCTGTTGGACTAGTCAAAAGGCTACAGTATAATTCATGTTTAAAAGGGGGGTAACTAGGTACGAGAGATGCATAGAAGTGTGTGGACTCTCAGGATGTGACGGGGAGACAGGGCACCTGATGCCAGCCCCATCTCTTTGACTGGTTGAAGCATCTCATTTGGGTCACTTCCCACCCAGAGAGCCTACAGTACCCATATCCAATACTCGACTCATCCATGCCCCAAGCTAGACTCCATGGGGTAGTGTCTCAGAAAAGTTTGAAGGTGATTCTCAAATGTTGAGCATAGACCACAGGCAGCAACAATATGGAGTGGCGTGCGACAGCACGGGCCTCCAACAGGTGCACAACTAAAGCCTGGACGTTTGGACAAGGTGTTTTACTTCTCTGAGTCTCAGTTTCCTCCTCTATAAAACAGATATGATAATACCCATTTCAAGGAGTTGCTAAACAAATTGAATGTGTGGAGGAGGATTAGCATGACGCCTGGTGCCTCCCATTAAGGTTTCAATAAGAGATGGATATTAGTCTTTTTTTTTTCTTTTTTTGTTTTGAGATAGTCTGGCTATGTTGACCTCGGTAGAGTGCTGTGGCATCACAGCTCACAGCAACCTCTAACTCTTGGGCTTAAGCATTCTCTTGCCTCAGCCTCCCAAGTAGCTAGGACTACAGGCACCTGCCACAATGCCCAGCTATTTTTTTTTTCTGTTGCAGTTGTCATTGTTGTTTAGCTGGCCTGGGCCAGGTTCAAACCTGCCATCCTCGGTGTATGTGGCTGGTGCCCTACTCACTGAGCTATGGCACCACCCGAGATGGCTGTTAGTTTTATTTCTACTTTTGTCCTAAAGCCCCTGTGGTTACTTAGCACAACCTTTCTAGAATTCCGAAATGGTTACTGAATTCTAACAAAGTTTTTGAGTCTATTCCTCTGGTACTCTGGCTTGAATGGTAGCTGATTGTGAACATTGGCTTGCAGGTAGCTGGTATGCAGGCTGTTGATTGTGCTAGTAGTCTGGCAGCCCTGCTGGTCCCCTTTATAGGGTCATCAGTCTGGAAGTCAGGCCCAGCACTGGAAGAGTCTGCATGCTGTGGTCTGCAGGGTCCACCTGCTGGGGGGGCCCCAGGTGGAAAACCAAGAGCTGCAGCTGCAGGCCCAAGTTGTTCCAGCAGGACCCTGCTCACATCTCACCCTGAGCCAGAGAACAGAGACGCTGGAGAGAGGCCTTTCACCAAGATGCACCCAAAGGAAAACTCCCTACCCAACCTAGCCAGTCCTCAGACTGGGAAAGAACAGGTGAAGGAGATGCAAAGAAAAGAAGAAATGAAAGTTACTTACTGGGAGTCCGGGTCTTCCAGTAGGACCCTGAAACAAAGGGGTGAGAGAGTGAAGTTTACATAGGTCAGGGTATTGTAATATCCAGCTGTTCAATACTGCCCCAACCTCTTGTGTGACCTTGGGTAAGACACTTGTGCTGTATGAGCCTGTTATTTTATGAACAAAATGAAGGAAGAGCCTTGGTCGCTGTGCTTCAGTTTTAGCATTCGTTTGTTCATTCATTCATTCACAAAACCAGTTATCAAGAGGGGAGGATCCTCCATGCCAGGCCTAGGGGTAGGTACGGGGAACAGAAAGAATGTCCCCTTTTATGACTTAAGGATCACAGGGCTGTAGGTCTCCCCAGTAAATTTCTCTGAGCCTTTCTGCTTCACTTGGTGCAATAGTCTGTCCATGATGTGTATGTGCTGGCCCTGGCCTAGGAAAGGGTTGGAGGAGGGGTCAGAGCCTGGTCTTCCCTGTCTCACCACACAGGAGAAGCCAGATGCAGGGTAGAGCCCATTACTTGGATGCTCCCGCTAGATCTGCAACATCTGAACGAATGGCATATAAGCATGGAGCAGGGCGTGGGGCATCCCTGGGGGACCTCTCGTTCTCTGTTGGGAGAGAGCAGGACTTCCTTTGATGCCTTCAACCTGCTTGAGACCACCTCCTCCGGTGCTGGGTATTGAGGCAGGAGGCTGGATTGCATCATATGTGGAAGCCTTCTGTTGCTCAAGGAACCTGCTTCTATATGTTTCCCAAATCCTCTATTCCTAACCCTAGTATTCCTGCCTAGCACAATTCTGAGCATAGACTCGAGACTCCATATAATGGATCTGAAACTCCATTGATAAGGGAGAAACATTCAACAAAACATACTATTAATTCTAATAATTATGAGAGCAATATGCATGGGAGACAAC
Organism: Arctocebus calabarensis; assembly: GCA_963573935.1. NCBI lineage: Eukaryota > Metazoa > Chordata > Mammalia > Primates > Lorisidae > Arctocebus > Arctocebus calabarensis. The sequence goes on from CAUYON010196890.1 coordinate 111,172, forward strand.
TTAGGACCCAGGCAAATCTCAAGGAAGTCATGTCTTTTTGCCACTGGAACTCAATTTTCAGATGATTCCAGTGTAAGAGGATGGCTGAGGAAGAAACTCTCCTTTCCTTTTTGCTCTGACCATCAGGAGGACACTCGAAGCCAAGTCTATGGCTCATCTGCACAGGACGTGATGGTGTCATCAGCTCTGGATTTCCACCTCTCACCTCCCATTCCCTTATGTAGTTTATAAGTCCCTCCAAAATAATTCTTGGAATGAGGTGGGCTAGAAATAAGTGAAATTATACATTTATTACTAGAAATTCATAAAATAATATTTCCTTATTAAAACTAAAGGTTCATAAGAACCTTTGGGTATCATCTAGGGAAGCCCCATTTCTAGGATTAAAGGAGTTAATATAGTTAAGTGGAAAAAATATATATATGCAACACATATATGATATTTATATAAGTGTTTTTTCCTCATAATACTCAGATGAGACAGATACTATTACTACTCCCATTTTACAGATGAGGAAGCTGAGACACAGAGAGGTAAGGTAACTTGCCAAGGTCACACGGCCAGAAGTGACAGTGCCAGGATTTGAATACAAGTGCTCTGGCTCCAGAACCTATATGCTCATCATCATGATATTATCTCCATGAAAACATAATAGTGCCTAACACATAGTATTAGCTAGTATTTCAGCAAGGATCATATTTACTCAGGCCTGGAAGCTGTCATCAAATATTTCCCTATTTTCCCTCAGTGAAGAGATATCCCTACTTCCCTTGGTCATCTGTTTCAGTCTCATAGTTCTTAGTATTAAGAAATTCTCCCTCACATCATTGACCCAGGGATGGTCAATGGATGTCAGCTAGAGCATGAAATCCAGTGAATTGGGAGTGACTGACAGTGTTAAAAAGCCTCCTAATTGATTAGTAATGTCTGCCAAGGGAATGAAGGGTTGGGCAATGGTGGCCACAAATTTGCTTCCACTTAAATGGTTTCTGCTGCAGCTTTCATCTGTCCTCTGTGGTTATATTCTCAAAGGCCCTGGCTGGCCTTGTGCCCATAGGAACCTGGGTGTTCCAGCTGGAGGACAGAGCCAGCCCCTGAGGTATACCCAGAGGGCAGCAGACAGGCATCTCATTAGCCTTCACCTCTGGCTACCACCACTCTTCTTTTGCAGAAGCAGAGAGAACAGGGATGAGGAAGTGATTCCCACCCTGGCCAGTTTCCCATTTCCTCCTCCTCCTGCCTGTGGTTTCAGCCAGCGCTGGGTGAAGATTCAGGGCTCCCCTTCTGAGCTGGGCTCAGAATGTGGGGAGAAATACCTGGGTAACTCTGACCCTGCAGGCAGAGACAGTGAGCACAGACTCGCATCCTCTTTCATCTGCACCTTCCCTGCAGACCCCAAGAGCAGCAGGGCCCACTCAGGCAGTGGACAGTGCCTGATCATGAGCTCTCAGAATGTTAAATTTCTGTTGAGGGGGGACCCTCTGTCAGTCAGGGACTCAGAGCCCACACGGCTGGGCGAGCCCCAGTATCCTGACCCTGGGGACTCAGCATGTGCAGGAGGCCCCAGAAGGTGGAGCTGGGAGCTCTGGGGGCTTCCTCAGAATAAGTCAGGGGGGAAGCTGCCCATCTCCAGTGGGTGGCAGGTCCCTATGGCAGAGTTTACTTTGGAAGATGGATGACTAGAGTTTATACCTGACACCCCAAACATGCCATGATAAATCACCCCTTCTCCTTTCAAGGAATGACTTGATTTTCCTCTCACTATGACTGATCAGACGTGGGACTCAGTGGGACCCTCAGTGGGGGTTCAAGGGCCTTTCAGGACACAGATGGAACACTGAATAATGGAACACTTACTAAAAATTAGGCAGGCTGCTCGTGCAGGTACAGATCAAGAGGAAAACAACTATGGAAATGACCTCTCCAAGGAAGGCCTGGGGATAGGGTTGATTTCAGCAGCCTTGAGAAAGATCTGATGCAGAGGGCTAGGTCCTTTCAACTGCAATCCCCAGCTCCCCCAGCGCCCTCTGGTCTTTTGTTGGGATCAAATGCTGTCCTTCAAAGAACGGTGCTCCTGTTCCTAAGATCCATTACTTTGAGGAGACAGTCTCCTTGGGCTGTTCTCAGGTTCTTTGGAAATGGCTCTGCTCCCCCTGCCCCACCCTGAGCCTGCTGGCCAGAAAGGACAGCAGCATGCTGCCTAGAATTTATGTGCTGTCTCCCAGTCTAACCGGCTCCATTGCTCTCTTACATAACCACCACCACCACCACCATCAGCGAAGTGACTCTGCCACTGGGTTGCCACACAGCAGTCCTCCAAAGCAGGCCACAAGTGGAGCCAGCTCACTGACCTGTTTTCAGAATGGGAAGAGACCATTCAAGGAGCAGAGAAGAGGAGAGAGGACCTCTTTCTTCTTTCTAACACCTGGGGCCTCTTTCACTCCAGTTGCTTCTTTGGGGGTAACAGAGCTGGGCTAACAAGGGGGCAAGCCAACCTTTAGATTGAAAGTTGGGGACTGCTTGCATGGAGGGATGCAGAGGTGGTGACAGCAGAAGGGGGGCCTCCTCCCCATGTAAGCATTCTGGAGGGACATTGCAGAAGGGTCTGCATAGGGTCCCCCAGAAGACAGCAGGGGCCAGCTGTCAGTGCCCCCACCCATAACCCTGTTACCGGCAGGCGACATAGGCCTTTCAGATGCATGAGACGGAGCTGTGGCTTGAGTACTTACAGGAGGTCCTGAAAGAGAGAGAAAAAATGCCCGGGTCAGTGTCACTGCTGTAGAGGGCAGTGGAGAGACCGCCTTAGAAGCAGCGTCCAAGAACTCTTGGGAGGAGGGAGCGTGGTCCATCTGGTCTCTGAAGTGTGTATTTTCCTGGCCCACTTTCACTAACACAATCTCTTCCCCCTTTATTTCATCTCCATATTTTCATTATTGGATGAGAAATCCAGAGTCTGGTCCCGGGCTTAGCCCTGCCGGGGACCTAAAGGTGGTGCTTCCCCCTTCAATTTCTCACCCCACAAAATGGGCTTTTCAGGACCTGCCCAAACTTGTGTATAAAGTTCCTTTGCAGAACACGGGGTAGTGGTCACCAAAGCACACCAAGAAAGGCCAAAATAACAGACCCTGAAGAGATTAGGATCCGTAGCATGCCGGCTGTCCTTGCCAAGCGTCCCACGGAATACACGGGAAGCCAGCAGGCAGGAGCCGGGCGGAGGCAGCCCCTCCCGGTGCCCCGACTGATGTCTATCGGGCCTGTCCTAGTTTCCATGAAGCCGTGAGTCAGGCCCTCCTGGCCTCCAGGGTCTGCCGCCCACTGCTTGGTTCTCAGCGCCCACCTCTGGACTTGCCCCGCCCTCCCTCCACGCCCCTCGGTCTCTCTCTTCCTCGTGTGTCACCCCCTCCCCTGCCCTGAGCCTCAGCAGCAGCCCTATCCTATTACTGGCAGCAGCCAAGAATTAGGAATTCAAGTGTTCTGAGGAGGAGGGAGCAGAGGGGGGTGGCGGGGGGAGGGGAGGGCGAGCAAAGTAACCCAGAAAGCTTTGAAGGGAAAGGTGCTCCCCTGAACGTGAGCTGCAGAGGCCGCGGAGTCGCGGTCTGGCCGGTGTGCGCTCTGGCCACGCTAACTCAGCTGTGACGCCGGCTCCCGGGGCTCCCTCTTTTATGCCGGGCCAAGCCAGGCTCCTTACGTTCCCCGGCTCCTCACGCTCTCAAAGCCGGCTCCCTGCTCTCCTTCATCTGCCCGCTTCTCTGCCCTGGTCCCCATCCAGGAGGAAACGGGCTCTTTCACGCTGGCCTCTGTCAAGCCATCGTGTTAGGGGGAACAAGATGTTTTAAATTAAAAACAACAAAAAAAGTCAAGAGATGCATTGACTGGGCGAGCGAGCCCCAGGCAGGCGGCAGGCCTGCACGCAGGCTTCCAGAACATGCGGGGGTGGGAGCATCTGGGACCTGTTAGGCTGAGGGGCAGGGAATGTCACCCAGAATCTGAAAATATCCCCTGAGTGCAGCTTGCCAGAGGGGCCAACCCAGCTGGAAAGTCCGTGTCTCCTGGCGGGGAAGTGTCCTCGGCATGAGAAGCAGGCTGGTGACAAAGTTTAGCCCATGGCAATTTTTGACTGGTTTGGCCACCTGGAGGGCAGATGCCCTGCGCCTGCTGGATCTGACAGCGTTCTGACTCCCACCAGGCTCTGGCAGTGACCCTTCCTGTCCTTAGCAGTCTCTGCCGTGTAGGTGTCACCCGAAGTGACTCGGCACTCAGCCAGGTCCCAGGAGCCCAGTCAGCTGGGTCCATCTCTGAGTGATGGAAATCCCACTCAAGACGTTGAGGGTTTTTACATCACCACCACCATCATCATCACCGCACACACCTCTGTGGTCCTTACTCGGTGCCAGACACAATTCTAAGTATTTTCCATCATGAAGTAGGTTCTATTGTCCCCAACCTGCAGTTGGAGGCAGAGAAAGGCTGAGTGACCCCCGAGGGCTAGCTGGTTGAGGGGAGTGCCCTTCCCTGCCATGCCTCTCTCTGTGCTTCTCACTCCCAAACAACCCACCCCTGCCCCACATCACATGCAGACCAAGTCCTCTCCAAGCCTTTCCCTGGGACCCCTGGGACGGTCAGCCTCTGGCCCCAGCCCCCTTCTCCAGACTCAACCCTCTCTCTCTCTTGCATGGCCTCCTTTGTCTCATGTGAGGGAATGTGGCTCTGCCAGGCCCCCCCAGGTTACCACTCCCTGCACCTGTCGCTCACAGGCGCTTCAGCAACAGGGAACACCTCTATTTGTCAGCTGACTCTGTGCTGTTGGAAGAGATATAAGGGAGTTATAAAAAATGGCTTTCTCTACCACAAACATTCTTCCACTATCAGTGATGGTCTCACAGGTCCCCCTGGAAAATCTCTAGGCCCTTAGGAAAATGCAACCACCATCCTGGTACCCCAACTTTCATTTTATGAACAGGTCTATGGGGGGAGACCCTACATGTCAAAGCAGGTACTCCCTTGAAGCTGTGCTCAATGCCCAGCAGCTCTAAGGCACTGGGGAACATGTCGCTTTGCAAAATCTAGTAGTGCCTGCATGTCACTGGTTGATCTCCCACGTGGGCCACTTGGCTATGCTCAGTAACGTGACTACTGACTGATCCATCATCACCCTGGCCAGGCACCAAAGGATAGAGTCACCCAAGGCATTGTCAAGTGCCCGTTAGAAATGGAGAAAGAGAGGTCTAGGGAATGACGGAAGCATCACCTTGTAGGTGGGTAAGGATGTAGAAGCGGAACCCAGGCTCCTGACTCCCTGTTTGGGAGTCTTCCTAACAAAGCACACCTTTTCTTATGGCCTGTGGAATAGATCCTACTGAGGGGCAGCCCACACTGGCACCTGCTACTGGCCTTGAGATTAGAAGATTGTCCCATTCACCTTGGATGGGCTGAGTGGCTTGCAGCAGAGTGCCCAGGGAAGGGGTCACGGTGGCCATCCAGGGTAGGGACCTGTTTGAGACCTTCCTTCTGACATCTGTCACCTACTATCTCAGTTTCCTGCTCAGGCCTCTATTGTCCTTCCCCAGGGTTTGACCCACCTCTTCTGAGTAAGGCAGCTATGTTCTCCCTGCAGGGTGGACCCCTGCACGTGAAGAATACGGGGTTAGCATTCTGGGTCGTGCCTTTCTTTCAACCACTGTATGTTCATTCATTTATTCATTCACTCAACAAACATTTAACAAACACCTACTGTGTGTCAGTCCCTGTGCTGAGCTATGACTGTCTCAGTTGAATGTTGCTCAGTCATTGCTCTTTAAGGAAGGAAAACTTTATTTTTTAGGCACTTATTATCTACTAAGCCTGACACTAAGCTTTGGTCATGCGGAGATGAAGAACTAATTTCCTCCCACTGAGAAGTCAAGAGTTCCTTATGTTAGAAAGCTGGAGAAATTCCAGAGAAGAAAACAAAAATGAATATGGGGATGTGATGGAGAAAGTTTTGCTGTAGGAAGATTAATTAATTAATTCATTAATTCAGTCAGTCAGTCAATATTGACTGTGATGTGGCAGGTGAAAGGTTGAACATGGTAACTACAACATCGCATTAAACTTTATGACATTAGCATCCCTGCTTCACAGATGTGGAACCTGAGACTTAGAGGTTAAGCAACCTGTCTAAGGTGGTCACCCTGCTCTTAAGTGACAGCACCTGTTTCTTACAATTTTTTTAGTTTCATTTTTGAGCATTAATTTCTATATAAAACAGCCTGGATTTGAACTTGGTCTCTCTTTACCCCAAAACCCGCACTCTCCTGGCTATTCATGAAGGGCAGAAGGGATGTCTTGGTCTTAGTGTAGACAGGTGAGCCCAACCTCTCCTCCATGGGCTTGGCCCTACCCAGTCTCTGGGTCCAGTACTGGCAGCCCTGGACACGGGGAGTAAAGAGTCACAGGGTACTCCCAAGTTCGATGTCATATGAGCTGTCTCCTGGGCTCCCGGCAGCTGGGTTCTGGGCTCCTAGCAGCTGGGGTCCTATCCCTGATGCATGTCTCCTGGTACTTGTGCCAGCCGCCTTCAGCTGACCACCTGCCACTTGGCTCTGCCATGTGCCTGGCCCACCCACCAATGCTAGGACAGATGCTCTGCATCCCGAGCTCTCCCGGACATGGGGTGACTAACAGCACTGCTGCTGGAGCAGGGGTTCTCAACTGGGGGTGGCTTTGTCCCCCAGGGGACAGTTGGCAATGTGTGGAGACATTTGTGATCTCACAGCTGGGAGGTGGCTACCGTCTCTAGAGAGTATGGCCAAGGAGACTGCTAAATAGGCAATGCACAGAGCCCCCTAAAACACTGACCTGGCCCCAAGTGTCAATAGTGCTGAGGGTAAGAAACCCTGTGTGGATGAATGGGACCAGACCTGCCTCAGGGCTCTCCCTGTCCCCACAGCTCACACCCTAACCCACACCCTTATGCCAACTTTTGGAACCCATTCCTCTGTTCCACCTCTACCCGAGACCTTGTTAGGACAAATAACAATTTATTTATTGGACGTTTATTCTATGCTTGACCCTATGCTACAAACCTTATATTCTTTATATCACTCAGTCCACCTAAGAATCCAGTGAATTAGCTACAAGGGTTATTATTCCCTCTCTACAGATGGAAGAGCTGAGGCCCAGAGGGTAGTGTTCAAGGGCTGCAGAGCTCATGCAGGCAGAGCTGGTGCCTGAGCCCAGGCCTGCCTGTCTCCTGGCACCATGGACCCCTGAAGCTCAAAGGAGAAATAAAAGAAATGACCCTGCCTCAAGGAACAGTGATGAAGGGAAACACTAGTAGCTTCATAAACCACAGAGAGAGAGATTTGTTAGTGGCAGGCAGGATGGCCTGTTAGGGGGAACGAAATGAGCTTCAAGGCAGTCTCTGTCCTTTGAGGTTAATATAAAAGAGAACAAGGAAGCCCTGTCTCTTAGGGCCCCGGGGCCAAAACCCTGACCTTATAGGGAAGGCCAAAGGCAGGTTTCTGGGGTAGATCTTTGATTTGATGCCCTAGGAGCTTATCTGGCAAATCGTGCTTTTTGACTGACAAAGTGCTTTATATCATAGCTCACCACAACCCAAGGGCTACTTTCTGGATGAGGAAACTGAGGCTCAGAGAAAGGATGTAACTTGCCTGTGGTTCATGTCTGGTAAGTGATCCTGAATCTGAGTCTAGTGCTCCTCCCCAGACAGTCCACCATTGGCAGAGTTTTGAGGGATAGCAGAAGGCTTTACATTTAAAAGTATATACATATGACTACTCAGAGGCAGCTGGTATTGTGTTGCAAGAGCCGATTGTGTGCTTCTCTTCCTAACTTGGCTCTCAGTGACGTCACATGGGCAGCTGGAAATTGGCCATGGTGGGAGTATTCACCCTGCAGAAATTGGCAAGAGCTACAAAGCAGCCCCACTGTACTCCAAGAGCCAGTTGTTGAAAGTTTGCCGGCACATCCCAGCTGAGATCTGTCCTATGATAATGTCTGTCAGCCACAAGATGCCCTGAGACCTTTCCAGCTCAGGCTGATGGAAAGTAACGGGTCCTGGGAGATGTGAGCAGCAGTTTAAATCACACACACCCACATTCTATTCCTGCACTCACGGTAGACATTGCTAATCAATCACAGTTACTTTTCCTTAATGAGCCTAGCAAGACGTTACAATTCTTTCCAACACAGCCACTATCAATCAGCAGGAGTTGAGACGGAACCTTTTAGTCACCTTAGAACTAGAGCCATCTGGGGGTGAGACACAGGAGAATCAAGCAGGTGAGGCCTGAGGGCCCTTTTCTGACTTAGGCAGGGCGAGGTCTGGCCTTGGGTAGTGGTAGAGATGGAGGGGGAAGGGCTGGGTGCCCTGGGCTCCTCAGCACACCTCATACCAGGTGTAGGGACTAGCATTTATATAGCCCTCTCCCCAGTCCTCGTGCCTCTGTCAAGATTGTCAGAGAGTCTGAGCAGGGAAGGGATGGGCCAGCAAGATCCCTCCAGCTTAGTTCATGCCCTGGCCCTAGGAGGTCCTCAGATGACCTCCACTACTTCCGAGGCTACAGCTGGAGCCACCAGCGGGCAACTCGAATGGCTACTCAGAGCCAGCTCATATAGTCTTTTGAGGGCTGAGTGACTCCTATGGCTCTGTGGCAGTGGGCTTCCTGCCTCATGGGGACGGTGGTCCGGTTGCAGGGGTGCCTTGCCACTCTGCCTTTGACAAACCCTCCCTTGCATCTGGAGGGTGGCCCCTGTGTCCTTGCTCCCCACCTGGACTGTCAAGAGTTTGGGAGGTGGGAGGTTCAGATGCCTTGCCCAGCACTCTCTCCAGTTCCTCTCTGCGGAGACGGGAGGGTGTGCCAGGGTAGCAGACCCGCACGGCTCTCTCTCCAGCGTGCACTCTCCTGTTCTTCCCAGAAGAATCCTGATGTCACTCCAGCCTCCACTCCTCCTCCACATAATCCTGTGCTTCCGGGGAAGCCAATCCAAGGCCTAGCTGGGATGGGTGAGCTAAATGCTTGCAGGAACCCTAGTGAAACTGGCTCTGGTTAGAGCAGGTGGTCCCATTCTCACAACTGCAGTTCCCCTGATCCCGGAATCCCACATCCCCTGTAATGCAGCATTGGGGAACTTCAGTGTGGGGGGGCCTGGATGCTGGGCGACACCCAGGGGCTGCAGTGATGCCCAGCCATGGCAGCATGCATAACTCGGACTGATGCCACAGGCCACACCTGCGCCCCTACCCATGTGCAGCTGGAATCCTGGGAGAAGGAAAGGGAGAGGAGGAGGTGGCATCCTGACCTGGCTGACAGGGGGCCTGGAGGGTTAAAGATTGAATAACAAGTGGCTGGCTTCCTTGGAATTATTTTCCTCATCCTTCAGGAAAAGGCAGGGGCATGAAAGCAAAGCTAAGTGCGGTATTAGGAGGGTAAAGACAATTGAGTCTTGGCACATCCTTCACGCCCACTTCACAGGGTTTGTTGTCATGAACATCTGTTCCACACCAGCTATGTGCAGGCTGCTGTGCTGGAGGCTGTCCCTGTGCTGGTGGGGGCTGCTTCTTTAGCTCCAGGGAAAACCCCCTACTCAATCCCCTGATACCCTATCCCATGCTTCTTGAGGCTCTGGCAGCTTCTCCCCGGGGCACATCTGTTGCCCCCCCTTTCCCGTAGACCTCCCAGCCTGCAGCCAGGAACCCCGAGCCAGACTGCAGCCCCATGCTCTCCCTCACCCCTGCCCCATCCTGTCATCCTTCCAGATTGGAACTGGGTTTGCTGCTGTCTTGGAGAGATGCTGATTGCCCTTCCCCACCACACTGGTCCCCACTCCCACGGGAACCCCCGCCTGGGGTGCTGTGGTGGCCGGACTGTGCCTGGCAGTCAACATTCAGCCCTCTGCCTTCTCACGGCTCTTATTTTACCTTTTCTCATTCATAAAACTGTCCTGAAAGGCTGGAGCAGGAATGGGCAGCCCCATTTCATGAGTGAGGGACTGAGATGCAGAAAGGAAAAGTTCTACGGGGACCTCCCAGAGAAGCCCCAGAGTCTCCAGTCCCCTCTGGCTCTGGCCCTCTGGGCAGCTGCCCTGCCTGTGGACCTGGACCTTGTGATCAGCAGCAGGACTATGAGGGGTGAGTGGTCTTTTTTTTTTTTTTTGAGACAGAGCCTCAAGCTGTCACCCTGGGTAGAAGTGCGGTGGCATCACAGCTCACAGCAACCTCCAATTCCTGGGCTCAAGCGAGTCTCTTGCCTCCACCTCCCAAGTAGCTGGGACTACAGGTGCCTGCCACAATGCCCGGCCATGTTTTGGTTGCAGCTGTCATTGTTGTTTGGCGGGCCCAGGTTGGATTCGAACCCACCAGCTCAGGTGTACGTGGCTGGCGCCTTAGCCTGTTGAGCCACAGACACCAAGCCAGGGGTGAGTGGTCTTGACAGCACCCTTGAATGCCAACTCCAGCCCTTGAATCCTGAGACAGGGTTTGCTTTTGGTGTCACTTGGATCCCTGCAGAAAGGCTAGGCCTCCAGGGAACCACACCTCTGACCCAGGACTTCTTCCCGATGCTGGATTTTACCGCCATATCAGTATCCGATGATCCTGTGCAGGGCCCTGCTTAGGGGAGCGCAAACGTCACATTGCAGCTCTTCTGGCCAGGGCCCCACCAGGAGACTGACTGCTGGGGAGGGATAGGGGAAACAATAAAGGGGGGGTCCCTGAACACTACCCTTCAGAGGCCTGGGAGGGGCCACAGCTTTCCTAGGTCTTCCTTTGACAACCTTGCCCTCCTAGCCTGTATCTCCCAAGGATTTTTAGAGACAGGGTCTTGTTCTGTGATGCAGTGGCACAATCACAGCTCACAGCAGCCTCCAGCTCCTGGGCTCAAGTGATCCTTCTACCTCAGCCTCCTGAGTAGCTGGGACTACAGGCGTGTGCCACCTGCTAAGTTTTTCATTTTTTTTTTTTAAGAGTTGATGTCTCCCTGTGTTGGCTGGTGTGGACAAGCTTTTAAATTTTAAAGTCACATTTACCAATAGCTTATTCGGGCTGGCATCATCCTGAGTTATGTCTCATCATCATACACACAAACATTTATTAAGTCCTCAAAAACCTTACTCTGCACACAAGCCCTGCAGGGTAACATTGCTATTATTCATACCTAACAGATGAGGGAACCGAGGTTCAGAGAGGTCAGGTTTCTAGCTCATGGTCATACAGCTGAAACCCAGGCATACCCTTAGCCCCAAAGGTATGGTTACCTCACTGCTCTGACAGGCAGGTTCAGAGCTATTACTACCTCATTTTGCAGGTGGGGCTCTTGGGTGGGTGCAGACAAGTTAAGTAATTTGTCCAAGGTCACACAGCTGGTAAATGGCAGAGCCAGCTTTTGGAATTGGCTACACCCTAAAGCTTTCTTCTTAACCTTTACATTTATTGTTTCAGCTGTGAAAGCAAATTACGAGTCAGCAAGACTTGGTGGTGGAGGGAGGCGGTTAGACTGCTGAGAAGAGAAATCTAGAATAAGTCCTTTCAAGTCCTTTTGAGGATCATATGGCCGTATCCCTGGGCTAACTTCAGACCACTCTCATCTCCTTCCTAAAGTTGGCTTCCAGAGCCCCCCACTGACGCCTGATTGCTACCCCATCCGGACACTACCTGCCTCAAGAAGATTACCATCAGCTCTACACAAGTAGTCTCATGGTTTTTTACTGCCTTTATTTAGAAGGAATGGAATTGGGCTCCTGCCCAGGATCATAGATAAGAGCATAGGCTTTGGAGCCAAATAGCCACAGGTTCTAATCCTGACTTTGATACTTATTAGCTGTATGGCCTTGGGCAATTGTTTAACCTCTCTGAGTTTATGTCCTCTGTAAAGTAAGGGTAATAATAGTATCTACCTTGCTGGTTTGGGAAGTCTAAACAAGAGAATACAAGTAAAGTGTTAAACACTGTTCCTGCTCAGAGCAAACACTTAATAAATGAGAGCCATGAAAATGATTGTGGATATGAAAACAGAAATAATGACACCCAGTTAGAGAAGTATGCAATACCTTCCTCTGTGTTCTAACCAGAAGAGTGACTAACACTTAGAGAGCTCTTTCCATGTTCCATGCACTGTCCTTAATATATGGACACCATTATTTCCCTCATATTACACACGAGGAAATTGAGAAGTAGCGTTGGGGGCATCCCCTGCCTTGTGTCAAGCTGGCAAGGACACTCTGGGGCCCAGACCATCACTTGTCCTGCTGTACTGCCTCTCAGATGAGCTCTCAAAACTCTGGAAACCACGAAAAACAAAAACAGAAAAACAGGCAGGGCTCAGGGTGAGCCGAGATAAGCAGAGCAGGATGGATGGGGCCGGGTGACCATTTGAACAAAACAGTACAGCTTTAAGTCACCAGCTTTGAACCGCCAGGACAAATTACACATTTTCTTGCTTCCTTGGGCCCCTGACACTTCCAAGTTGAGGTCAGATCAGAAGTTCTGAGTGAGGAAATCTTGGGGGCAGGTCTTGCTGATGGAGATCATAGTTCCAATTCTGTAGATTCGGGCCAAGGGCAGGCATTGTTCTCAGGCTGAACAGTTTCCTGGTGAGGCCTCAAGCACAGGGCAGAGGGGCTGGGCTGCTGCATACAGATGTGGGTAGTAGGCCTGGGGAAGGAGGTGAGGTTGTACTGGCAAGGAGGAAATCAAGTAGTGTGGGGTTTGCCAATTGGGCTCTGCTGGCTCTGACACCTCAACTCTATTTTGATAAGGATTTGGGATCTCAGGGCTCTAAACTTGAATTTGTCACCCTTGACTGAATCACCAAGAAGCAGTCAGATCCTCCTACATGACCTGGAGATATCTTCCCAAAGGGAGTGACTTCCTGCCCCCCCCCCCCCAGCCCCTCATTCTCAGGTCCTTCCCAGGAAGTCAGCACTTCTGAAAGGCTTGCTCCCTTTTCCATATCTAAAAGGCACAGATAGTTCTCCAGCAGAGATGTAGCATGTGCATGGCAGCTCCACACCACTTCCTCCAGGCAGTTAGATTTGACTTACCACTATCCCATGCTACCAAAATATTCAATTCATTGTCATTCTTGTTTCTATATGTAGACATCAATTTATGTTTTTCTACATTGGCTTTTGTTAAACTGTAAGATTATGATGGAGGAGTTGAAGGTGATTAGGTGCCACAAAATCCAGTGCCTACAAGGAGCCAAGCAGGTGACATAAATGAATGAAGTAGGCCATATGTGGTGCAATAGAGAGTGGTGGAGACTGTGGCAAATTGCCGATGGCTTGCCTATGTGCCTATAATGGATTGACTGCCCCTGGGCTGCCTTCAAGTGCTGCCAGATCTTGAAAATATTCAAGAAAAGCCAAGTATCAGATATTTTCTGTAAAATCTTATGATTTCTAAATGTTGATAATAATTTAAGAACGAAACAAAGCTTCTGAGGTAAGCTACATTTTGTCCTTAAGTTGCTAATTCACACTAGACAATCCCTGGGGACTTCCAGGCTTGAACTGCTCACATTTTGCAGCCCAGAACTTTAGGCCCAGGATGTGTGTTCAATAAATCCTGGCTAATTACGTGAATGAGTAATTAAGTGAAGAATAAGTCGGCCTACCAGTTATTACCTGAACTAAAGATCTGTGAAAGGACGATGTCATGCAATATTTGGAAACTGAACTTATGTTTGAGAGTCTGCTTTAAACAAGAGTTTTTACTGTTTGGTTATGCCACTTTCAGGTGCCTTGGCACCCCTCCCTGCCTCTGTCCTTCCACTGGGTACAGAAGACAAGCACCGAACAAGTCTCAAGCCCTAGACTTGCCTCAGGCCTGGAGGTGAAACAGAGTTATGAGGAGCACGGAGGGGAATAATTAATGATTAGTGAGGTGCATAACTGCCCCTGGGTATCTGTTCTTCTTAAATCATACTTTAAATTATCACAACTAAAAATACAAATTGCTTATGAAAATGCCATGAAGGCTATGTTAAACAGTTCGATGAAAATATTTCAGATTGTATAT
>CAUYON010196891.1:0-14447 GCA_963573935.1 Arctocebus calabarensis
TTCTCAAAAACTATAGTAATAAGAATTTTAACAGGAAGATTGCCAATATCATATTGGAAAGTCAAGCATCCTTTTCACATCTATGATAAAATAACAATTTATCATCAAAACATATCAAGGTAATACCACATTTGCACCAAATCCTGTGAGGAATGAGGTGCAAGTGAAACATACGAATTCTATTTCCAAGGAGGCCAAGGCAGGTGGATTGCCTGAGTTCACAGTTCAAGATAAGTCTGGGTCAAACTGAGATCTAAAAAATAGCTGGTGTTGTGGTGGGTGCCTGTAGTCCCAGCTACTTGGGAAGCTGAGGCAAGAGAATCACTTGAACCCAAGAGTTTAAGGTTGCTGTGAACTAAGATGCCACGGCATTCTACCAGGGGTGACCAAGTGAGACTCTGACTCAAAAAAATAAAAAAAAATTATTTCTGGCTGGGTGCAATGACTTACACCTATAATCCCAGCACTCTGGGAGACTGAGGCAGGTGGATTGCTTGAGCTTACTAGTTTGAGACCAGCCTAAGCAAGAATGAGACCCCATCTCTACTAAAAATAGAAAACTAGTCAGGCGTTATGGTAGCGGCCTGTAATCCCAGCTACTCAGGAGTCTGAGGCAAGAGAGTCACTTGAGCACAAGAGTTTTAAGGTTGCTTATGAGCTGTGATGCCAAGCACTCTACCCAGGCGACAAAGTGAGACTTTGTTTAAAAAAAAAAAAAGAGAGAAAAACAAGAATTTTATGTCCTTTTATTTTGTGTGATACTATAATGGTTCATTTCTTAAGAGTAACACTAGATCTAGCCTGAGGCAACAAAGTGAGACTCTGTCTACAAAACAAAAATCCAACAGTAGAAAATGACACTTAGAAAAGAAAGTCAACAATAACAATGAAATATCATGTTTCTGACATTTATTTATCAGGAAAAAAGCCATGTCACATCCCAAGATATTTTGAGAAATACATAACATAAAATTGGTAAAGGGAAGTGCATCATCATGTCCGGAATATGTTCTTATTTTCCATAGCAGCCAGCATGGTCTTTGCTATAGGGAAAAAATTTTAATTTTCCAAAATGTAATACTTTAAGAATGTTTACTTGTTTTTTTTTCCCCTATATTTTTGGTCTTGTGTCATAATTAGTTTTCTCCCTTATAGTAAAATTACCCCAAATGGTGAGATGGAAGTTTTCATGACAGATACTAAATTAGCTTTACTTTCCCAGGTTCCTTTTTCTCTCCTGTTTGAAGCAGGTGGTGCACAGAAAAGCGTCCTCCTGCAGCATATTCCAGGATTATGAGAAGAATTAACATGACTCTCAGATGGTATTTTATGCACATAAAATAAGAGGAAATAAGGATCCGTACTCATGGAATATTGAATCTAGGGAAGTGATTGATTTACTGGATAATATTTTGATTTATTCTCTTTTGTATTTTTTCTTCTCAGTAATACTTTTGGCTGTAAGCTCCTTACATGTATAAACTAGACTTTGAGGTAATGCTAATTATCCAAGGAAATGGTATACTCAAAAAAGATTAAAACAAAAAAAAAGTTTTGATTTCCTGGGTAAAATTTCCAAAATAGTCTTGAAAAACATACTCACCTTTTCACACTTCTATGAATATGAGGTAACCATTTTCTCTCCAGGATTTAGATACTTGCAAAATATAGTCAGTGGTCAAGATTCAAAATTTTAGCTTAGAATATCAAGATGAAATTTTGAAAAAATAGAGCATAAATTTTATACTATTTCAGAGATTTTCAAAACGTTTGCAACAGCATAAATATACTTCTAAAATAGATCGTAAATATGCCAGGGAATATTGAAGGCTATAAAAGTCTTAGAGTGATAAATTAAGAGTGATACAAATTTATTTTTAACGAGTGAAACTTTTCCTTCATTGAAATAATAATAAAAATATATTTATGTGACTATTAAGCATCCACCCATCAGTGAGTAACTGGCACCTGACTTACCCTTCTACTGTAAATAACTGTAAACTTGGACAAGATATATGAAGGAATTATTTCTATGTGCTGGACAACAGGCAAAGGAGGAGTGTAATCTCTGATAGAGAACATCGCTCTGAGTTGGGCTACTTTCTCCACTTGTCTTAAGGAAATGAAGCACAAGTCAATCAGCAGCTTTGCTGAATGGTGCCAGCAGAGCTCAGAATTCTGTGTTACTGAGGTGAATGGAATTGTCAAGGTAGAAGAAGTCTAACGGAGGGGGTCCCGGAAGACTGCAAGGGCTCACTTGGGTTTTTGACAGAGGGCCTTGCTGGGCAGTACTCACAGAAAGACTCTTGCTAGACATGGCAGCTGCTGGGATGAGATGAAATGAAGTTGACAGAGATCATGAAAGCTTGAAAAAGGTTGCAATTCTGGCCAATTCAGAGAGAGAGACACTTTGCGGAAGATTTCAGATATTCAACTGGGAGTCAGAGGAGACATACGTGACACTCTAGGGATGAAATCAAAATCAACCGAGCTTAACAAAGGATCAAACCCACACTAACAAACTCAATGAGAATCAACATTAATGTAATTGCCAACTAAAATAAAATCCTTACCCTTTAAAGAAAGAAAATATAATTCAGACATGTAAATTAACATAAAGTGTGACCCATTATTTTAAGTCAATCAATAGAAACACAACCCATTAAGGCTGTAATATTATATTTAGCACAGGGATGTTCTAAATATGTTAAAATACTTAAAGAGTGATTCTAATAAGGGAACCAATGAAACAATCACATTAGAGAAATGCAATCTATAAAGAAACAACCAATAGAAATTCTAGAACTGAGATGGGAGGAAGAAAGAGGGTAGGGGTGAATTCATGCCTAGTGGGGACAGTGCACACTGTCTGGGTGAAGGGCATACTTAACAACTTTAACTCAGTCTGTACAAAAACAAAATATGTAAACAAAATGTGTACCCCTAATGATCTGAAATTAAAAAAAAAACCTAAAGAGAAAGAAAATATTGAACTGAAAAATAGAATACCTGTATGGTTTGTATTCTAGAAATTTATTTTTTGTAATAGTATAGAAAACATGAAATGTAGAAATATACTCGACAAGAAAGATATATGTATATTGAAAAGTATGAATTGGCCAGGGTATGGTGGCTCATGCCTGTAATACTAGCACTCTGGGAGGTGGAGTCAGGAGGATCCATTGAGCTCAAAAGTTAGAGACCAGTCTAAGCAAGAGGAGACCCAATCTCTACTAGAAATGGAGAAACTTAGCTGGGCATCATAATGGATACCTGTAGTCCCAGCTATCTGTGACATTGAGGAAGAAGGATTGCTTGAGGTTGCTGTGAACTAGGCTGAGACCATGGCGCTCTAGCCCAGGTGACAGAGTTGGACTCTGTGTACAAAAGAAAATAAAGGAAAGCAAAAAAAGAAAAAGAAAGAAAAAAACTGTGAATTAAAGAAAATCTTAATAAAGAAGTATAGTATGGTCAAAGATCGAAGACTCAATATTATTAGGATATCAGGTCTGTCTACATTAATTTATAGATTCAATGAAATTCCAATCTTAGTTCTATCAAGAGTTTTTATATAATGGGCAAAATCACCCAAAATTTATATGACAAAGCAAAGAAAATTGAATGACCATTACAATGTTGAAAAATAGTAACAAAATTAAAGAATTTCTGCTACCTGAAATCTAGAATTGCTACAAAGTTATGTTATAAAGAAAATGTGATATTGATATAAAAATGAAGAAATATATCAATAGAACACAACTTAGTCCAGAGAAAGAAGAAATGCAACAGGTACAATTGATTTTTCTTTTCTTCCCTTCCCTCACGTTAATACTTCTAAACATCCTGAAAAAAAATTCTTTATGAGAGTCTTATTTTCTCAGTATAGTTCAGGAAATCTATTCCTGGGCTAAGGCAACAGGTGTACAGTGGAGAAGCCTGGCAAACATTACCTTAGACAGGTGATCAACATTAGTATCCTCAGTGGTAAATCATGTCGATGGCATGTACTTTTTATGATATGCTGTGGTCTTCTTCCCCCAAACCCATAAGCCTTATCTAACCAAAAGAAAGTAATCAGACAAACTTTGATTGAGAGGCATTTTACAAAATATCTAATCAGTATTCTCCCAAACTCTCAAGGACATCATAAAAGGAAAAGTATGAAAAATTGTCACAGTCCAGAGGAACAAAAGCAGACTTAACAAATAAATGCAGAGTAGTTACATAGACAAAATTATGTATCAGAAAAAAGAATATTAGGGAAAAATAAATTGAATATAAAACAAACGAGAGAGTAGTTGATGATAATGTATTAATTTTGGTTCATTAGTTGTAACGAATGTACCAAGATGATAAATAGAGAGAAATGGGTATGGGAAATGTGGGAACTCCCTCTATTATAGTTGCAACTTTAATGTAAATTTAAATTTATAGTAAAGTAAATTTTAAAAATTTTAATAAGTGATGTAAAGTTTTCAAAAATGAAAGCTTTTTAAACAATAAAAATTTAGACATGAAACAGGAGAAATAATTGAGTAATTGACAGGCAATACAGTGCTACAGACAGAATAAGCTACACCACGGCTGACAATAATGAGAGCAGATAATAGGCCAAAAATCAAATGCTCTCCCCTGAAGGTTACCCCCCTCATCCTGGAATTAGATGACTGTTGGAGAAAAATGAAAGAGGAATAGCAGGGAATCAGAATCATCCTGAAAGTCATTGTTTTTAACTGGAAGCTAATTTACCTTAATTGGCAAGATTATGATTTCCACCCCTGAAGGAATAGGGGACTTTTATTCCAGCTATATGTTTATGTATAACTTAGCTGTAAGTAACAACAGAAGGCTTATTTTGGACTTTGTGGACAGTTGTGAATTTGAAAATGTATACATTTTTTAGCCAGATATCAAAGAGAAATTCATGGGGGGTGGTGCTCAAGAAGAGAAAACAGGGGAACTACTATAATATCAGAACCCTGAGACTTAATCCACTCTGGGAGCTTGGGAAAGATCTCCACTATCAGTTGGATGGAAGAACATAGGTGTACGTTCAGAGACAGATGCACTCTGTCCTTGGTGTAAGTGAAATAAGCATTTTGAAACAGCTCATACAAAAATAATTAAATATACCTAGTGACATAATTTGAGGTGATATATGCTAACGTGTAGTGTCAGCAATCCAAGAGGGTGGGGCAGGCAGGCTGCCATCTTCAATAGGGCAGTGGAGGCAGAGTTCATTCTTGTGGAGAAGACCTTGGACCAAAGACATGAAGGACGCTTCCAGTGTTGGCACTGAGGACATCTGGGAGAGGGAAGGACATCTGGGTTTTGGAAGTGCTGACAGCCAATGATAATACACAGATTCAAAAGTGTGTTTGGTGTGTTCAAAGGGTTGCAAAGAGAACCAAGGTTATGTTGAGGAGAGTGAGAGCAGAGGACGTGTGCAGGGAGGTGATGGGGGTTAGATACTGTGGGTCATGAAAGCCAAAGTCAGAACTCCAGCATTGACTCCTAAATAAAAAGCCCCTAGAAAGTGTCTCCAGAGGAATGACATAATTTAACATTTTAATAGAATCATTAGTTCCAGAAATAACTTGGAATGTTTAAAAGAAACACATGAAGAAACATGGAAAAATAACTTATGGAAAGTTTTACTTAGAGTTCACAGCTCATGAGCTATGGATGTACTCAACTCTCCACACTTTGAAAGGTTTAACACATCATGGCCGTTCAAGACACACATTTCTATGAAACAAAGGGAACAAATACTTCTGTGAATATTACATTGTTGTCTCTCTCTTTCACTCTTCCATATTGTTTATTAAATAGGTATTTGTAGAACATATTTATTTGCAAATGACACTTGTATAAACAGAATATTTTTCTTTAGAGAGCAGTTTTATATCTCTGTGTGATGATTATATTGATGGAAATTGGTGAAAAATATTAAGCATATGATAGGGATTTAAATGGTGCCCAAATGAAACTCATCTCTAGAAATAAATAGAAATCCCTAACACAACAGCAATTAAATAGTGATAGATGGGTATTTGGGAATATAGGGAGTATTTGGGGAGTATATGGCTCTTCACTCTGAACAAGAATCTGACATTGGTTTCCAAGTCTGATTTAACCATGTTAACTTTATTCCCAATTGAATTGATGCAATCTTCAGGAAAACAATCAGGCAGACTATCCCCTAGGCTGTTTCACCCTGAAATCCCATGCCAATACTTATTCTCTCCATTTATGGTGAAGATCCAGAGCTTGCCCTGCTGCATAGGTAAGATTTGTTGGTCTAGCAATAAGCAACCAAGGAGGAGCCATTCCTAGCAAGCAACCATGTGACCTCTCCTGCCACATACATTTCTACATGTCTAGAAGACAAGAGGAAGATAAAGAAAAACAAATTTACATAGGTAATGAGCCACTAACACTGTTTTTTCTTTATTCTTAACTAGACATAGGCTAAATTGTCTCCTGTAGAAAATATTGAAAGAATCATCAAAATTTAAATTCAGGAGACAGAGCTATAAGCAAAAAGATTTATTAAGAAACACAATGAAAGGATGGAATGCATTCTAATAATAAAAACATTTATGTAGAGCATTAAAGGCTATAAATTTATTCTTCTATAGCTTGCTTTTAATATTTACAACACTATGAATAAGGCATAATCATAACATTTAGATGAAGATATTGCCACTCTGTGAATTTAAGAGCTTGATTTGAGGGGATTTATAAAACATTTGTAAAAAGTGAAATTAAAAGATAAGAACAAAAACCATAAATTTTATTTCTCAATGTAAGTTCCATCAAGTACAAGACACTTTTGTTAGCAGTGATGACAGTCATTTAGTGTATCTCTAAAGAACTGAGGGTCCAGGGAATCTAATTATGACAATGCAGTCTTTTTTATACTGTTAACTAAAGAAAAATGAATACCCTTTTAAGACTTGTTTAAGATTAAGAAACAAAAAGACATCAGAAGAAGCGAATTCAGGATTATAAGGTGGATATCTAATGATTCATCTTGAAACCTTTGCAAAATTGCACTTGTTTAATGAGAGGAGTGATCAGTAACATTATGGTGATGGGGAAGGACTCTCCAGCGAAGCTTTCTCAGGTTTTTTTCTGTTAGAGTTTTGTCTAACTTTCTCAAAGCACTCTTAATATAAGCAGATGTTATCTTTCTGTGGCACTCAGGAAACCAAGAAGCAAATGCCTTGAGCGTCCAAGAAGGCTGTTGCCATGACCTTTGTTCTTGAGTGGTCAGCTTTTGCTTTAACTTCCACCGCTTGGTAGACAGCCATTGCTTCAGTTGGTTTTGCTGCAGGGTTTCACTGGTAAAGCCATCTTTCATCTCCTATTGCAATTCTTTGAAAAAATGCTTCATTATCCCACTTGATCAAAACTTCTATTGAAGGCCGGATATGATGGCTCACGCCTGTAATCCTAGCACTCTGCAAGGCTGAAGCAGGTGGATTGCTTGAGCTCAGGAGTTGCAGACCAGCTTGAGCAAGAGAGAGACCCATCTCTGAAAATGTCTGGGGTTTGTGACGGGCACCTGTAGTCCCAGCTACTCAGGAGACTGAGGCAAGAGAATCGCTTGAGCCCAGGAGTTTGAGGTTGCTGTGAGCTGTGATGCCACAGCACTATCAAGGGCAACAAAGTGAGACTCTGTCTCCAAAAATAAATAAGTAAATTAATTAATTAATAAAATAAAATAAAATTTCCATTGAGATCTCAGCTCTTGTCTGAAGGTGACTAGCACTCACCAAGTGCAAAGTTTTCTCAATTTTAATTTTTCAGCTGGAATTGTGTAAAGGACCAATTGAAAATGTCTACGGTATTATCTACTGCTTGTGCTGCTAATTGTCGGTCCTCTTTAATTAGGGAACAAACAAGATGAATTGGTTCCTCACGTATTGATGAGGACGGTCTACTTTGTGGGCTCCCTCATCAATGTTGCCTTGCCCCCTCTTAAAAATGAGTTAACCATTTGTAAATTGCTAAATTCTTTGGGGGGCATTGTCTCTGTAAACTTTTTGTAAAGCATCAATGATTTCACCATTCTTCCACCCGAACTTCACCACAAATGTGATGTTCGTTCTTCCTTCAATTTTAACAGCATTCATTTTAGCAGAATTCATGAGAGGGCTCTTTCCAAACTGATGTCTTATCCTTCCTAGTGCCTCACATTAGATCCTGTTCAGATATTTTATAATAAGTTAGTATAAGTTTATTTTTTCACCAAAAAATATTTGAAATACATGCAGTTTCTCATAATATAAAATTTTTCATAAGCTTTTTGAAGATGCCTTGTATAACCACCCCCTTAATGCTCCAACCGGTCATTTCTGCTCTAAAATTAAATGTTTTCCTATCACTCTGCATTTCCTTTCCAATGATGTTTAGAAATAATAAATTTCATTTGATAAGTTTAATTCAAGTTGCTACTATAATATCAAGTCCAAACTCAACGCGTTACTACACTATCTTCCTGCATTTTCTAAAGATTGTAAGAAATTATTTCCTTCATAGTTTCCCCATGTTGGTCCTTGCTTGAATCTTAGGGCTGAACCTTGTTAACTTGATATGAGAAGCAATAATCAGAAGACATGGAGCCAGATAAACCTTCTTATGAAAGTTTTTATCCAGAAGCCTGGTCATCAGAGAGTTAATAAGTGTATTACCTTGTCAGTCAATTTTCAATCCACAGAGAAAATGATCATGAGGTCGGTCATGACAGGCTAAGACAGTTATGCCTAAAATACAAGTCTTATTCACAAATTATTTTTGTGAAGTAAAAGATTTTCAAAGAGAGAGGTTTTCGAGAGAGAGACATTATCATTGGAAATAGGTGTTGAAGTTTACTAGAATACTTGAAAAATCATATTGGTAATAAACTCTCCTATTTGAAAGAGAAATGTGAGTCTACAGAACTTGTAGCATTTTCAGCAAGTAGCAAATGGACTATATATCTGATGTATTATTTAACGAAGTACTTTCTTCTTAAATAGTATTTTCATATTTTATTTGTTTTTGCTCATACTCATAAACAAAGTTGTATGCAAAACATTTTGGACTTGAATGTGCTTTATAAAATAAGCATTTTAATTTATTTTATAATTCATTATTTTTCTTTAATTGTTGGGGATTTATTGAGGGTACAAGAAACCAGGTTACACTGATTGCATTTGTTAGGTAAAGTCCCTCTTACAATTGAAGATAAGCATTTTAATATACCTTTAACCATGATAGCTTTTTCAAACATATACAGCTTTTCCAGGTATGAATAATATTTTTAATCCAGATTTTTTAAAGATAATTTTTTATGTTCCCTTCAAATTATGTCAAGATAATTTATGTTCCCCCAAATTATATCTATAACATTCAAAATAAGGTCTGCAATGCATTTTGATATAATTGACATACTTAGGTTCACAAAGCAATACAGAGCCAATAATACCTATAACACCTGTGCACACATCACACATCCTGTGTCTGACTCAGACAATCATATGGCAGAGGATAAAAATAAAAGTAGACAGCAGAAAAAGAGGTTCCAGATAAAGTTTAAATCATTCATTCATGTATGCATTCAGCACTTGTATTTTGAGTATTAGGTATGGTGCAGGTATTATTCTAGGTGCCGAGATACAGTTGCTAACCAAGCCACCAAGACCTACTGGTACTTTCATTCTAGTGAGGGAGCTAGGGATAATCATATAAATAATACCTAAAGAAATTAAGCAAGATAAAGTGGAAAGATGAGAGGGCAGAGAAAATCTAACACAGGATGCTCTGTTAGATAAGTTCATTGGAGAAGTCTTCCCTGGTGAGATATTTTAGAAGAAACTTGAATATTGAGGAGGAGGCCTTATAACAATGTGGGACAAAAGTATTTCCCACTAAGTGAATAACTGAACTGTCTGCGGATAGATGAGCTTCTCGGGAACAGCAAGAGGACCTTTGGGGATGGTACACAGTGAAAGTCAAAAGGATAAAACTGGATAGGAGACCAATAATTTCCTCATAGGAGTCACTATAACTAGAAGTAAAGAGGTTAGATTTTGTATTTTGCACTTAATGTGAAGGAGAAACATTACAGGGTGTGTGTGTGAGAAAGAGAGGGAGAGAGAGAGAGAGACAGTGGCTGCTCTAGGTCGAATAAACTATTGAGAGGGAAGAGTGGAAGGAGAGATATCAAGTAAAAGTATATTGCCACAAACGATATATGACATAATAGTGGCCTGGTTGTAAGGATGGTGGTGACTTAGTGAAGAAATTGTATCAATTTGGAATATACTCAAGTCATGTTTCACTTCTGCAATTACAAGAGATAAGAGATAATGCATACAAGATAACAGACATTATCTGTATACACTTATGTTAAGTATTACAACTTTAATAAAGTTTTTTTTTTCCTTTCCCAAAATAGGTATACATTTTTTGGCAACCTCTATATTTTAATTTTTGAGCCCAGGTTATTAACACATGGATGTAAATCTAACTAAAGAGATATATCAAGATTGAATCCTAGATTTTTAGAATGATTATCTGTTTGAATGAAATGAGCTAAGAAAAATTGAGTAGAAGCAGTTTTTTTAGAAAAAGTAGACAGAAATTAATAAAAAGTAATATTTTAGATAGGTGAAAGTATTTGAAATACCCAATAGATAACTGTATGAAGATTTCACATAAGCCAATCTTGAGTTCACAATAGTGATTGGAGCTTAAGATCTAAGAAACACAGTGTTACTCTGTCGCCTTGGGTAAAGTTCCCTGGCATCATAGCTCACAACCACCTCAAACTCCTGGCTCAAGAGACGGTCTTGTCTGAGCCTCCCCATTAGCTGAGATTGTAGGCACCCACCATGACGCCTAGCTAGGTTTTTTCTATTTTTAGTAGAGATGGCGGCTCAGTCTTTCTCAGGCTGACTTTGAACTCCTGAGCTCGGGCGATCTACCTGCCTAAGCCTCCCAAAATGCTAGGATTACAGGCATAAGCCATCATGCCCAGCTATCCTGAGTCTTCTAAAAACACACATGTGAGAGTTGAATATGCGCTTAAATACATATAGAAACTGAGGTATTAGAGAGAAAAAAATACAACCCCTTTTGGGAACTCTCTTGAGCTTAAAAGAATAAGTTTGGTTCAATCCCAGAGTGGCATGTCAGAGTGAAGGTGTGGGTTTGTGCGGCTAACAGTGGGGCTGCTTCCTCACTGTGTATCTGAGATACATGCCATTTCTTCAGGTGGTAATTAATGTAATTATGTTTCTACTAAATTCACATTATTTTAATTCTGTGCTTCCTTATACTTCACCTAAGTAGTGTCATGTTTTTCTGCAAATTTTAAAAGATATTTTACATTGTTATTTTATGGGTGTAAGTTCACTTTCATGTTGAAAATCAACAGAAAAATCCAGCTCCTGGATGAACATATTTTTTAACACGGTAACGTGAATATAAATCCAGCAAACCTCTTTGTATAAAAAAAGCCTAGTAGCTCTTCATCCAAACATTGCACTTTCTCCCAGTAGATTGAAAAAGCATTAGGGAAGTTGTTAGAGATTAAGACAAGGAAAGAAATTTAATTAAGAGAAACTTTTGACTTGTGGGCATTATTAGGAACGACTTTTATTCAATCCCAACAAGAGAAATTCTTCTCTGTAGGACATCATCAGCCTCCATGAGGAAAAAAAATACCCCAATTAAACAAGATTGCACACAGACAGTTTTAGCCTTTTGAAGAAGGTATTTGCCAAAATATTTGCTCCTAGAAAATTCTCAATTCAACTTTAATATGTATATGAGAGAATTATTGCTTTCTCTACACACCAATAAATTCATATATGTCTCATTCTATCATTTAAACCAACATACGTAGAGTTTTTAAGTCCTGGATGAAGACTGGATTATTGGATAACTGTTACCAAACAATCAATCTTTATTTAGAAAGCTGTTTTTATTCCCTCCACATCTTCAAGGCTGAGAAATAAAAGGCATAAACATACCAATGACAGATAAAACAGAGAAAATGGCTCTGAAAAAACACTTCTAGAATAGTGTGGTGCATATAAATTATGAAAACACTAAAACTTGATCAAAAAGGAAGGTCTTTAACTTTCATTTAAATGCATGAACAGATGTGACAGACCTCGTGTCAACAGATAAATAGCCCCAAAACGTGGAATGTGAGAACGAGATCTCTGAATGCTTTCAAAAGCATGCCGGGCGTGGCTGGATTCCTCCAACAATAAATGAGTAAAAGACCCCGGCTGTGAGTAGAGCAGTTGTTTGTCAAGGTTTATAAGACTTTGGCCACTCAAAAGCTTAGTTGCCTCTGCGAAAAAAATGATTATCACTTAAAATGTAATTTACTATTTCACAATTAATATAGGATTGTATAAAGATAATTTAAACCTCAATTCAAAAACATAAACCTAGTAAGTATATTTTGAATTATATCTCTAATTTTATTCTTTATTTATCATACAATTAAACCTATTATTTTTTTAAAATAACCAAAACATTGTACAGTCTACTGGCAAATTTACAATCTCAAGAATTCCATATGTTTCCCTAATTGTATGTGTGTGCGTGCACATGGTAACTTCTGGTAAAATTTTAAAGCTTGGTCAACCTGACCTGATGTAATACTTATAACAAGAAATTTGAATTCTGTTAAAGGATATCACTAAGGAGTATGTTCCTCTAAAACATTAGGATTATTAGGAAAATCTATTATTACTAGGATGTAAGTTTGTCTTAATAAATACAGTTTTAAAACCTTAACATTTTTAATTTTAGAAGCAGAATATAGATACATTTTATAGTACACCATAATGTGTTAAACATGACTTTAAAGACCCTGATTAAGAGTTTTTAAAAGTGGAAAGCAACTGTAAATGATATGGAACTTTATTTCTTATAAAAAAATTTTTAAGTTATTTAACTTATCTCACATTGTTTCCTCTTTAATTCTGTGACATTTTTTATTATTGTGATTCCAGCAAGTTACGTCAATTTGACTCCCTGTGTATGATCATAATTATTCCACTTGCTTCATCTTCAGTACTATTTGTGAATTTATCATCTCTCACCTAGACGATGACAACAGCCTATATTATTCTTTGGCCTGTGGTTTCATAACATTGCATTTTGTCCACCACATTGGTGGTAAATAATATTTCTCATGTAAAATCTGTAAAAGTGTTCCAGGAGCCACAAGTCCTTTTTTCCAGCCCCTCATCCCCAGCCTTCTGGGTGCTTTCACTGGAGTCTTAGAGGACAACTTCCAGATAAGGAGCCCAGTATTTCATAGTCCATAATCCTCATCACACTCTCTTATGCATCTAAATGTCTCTTGTGCACCTCTCAAGTCCTAAATAAAGGTTCTTGTTCCTGTGAAGATTTTCCTTCTTTGCATTTAGAACGGACAACTCAACCAGGAGTGTACCTTTGACTTCCATGTATACTCCTATTATAGCTTCCATACTCCTTAATTGCAAGTGTTTGTGTGTATCCACCGTCTCCACTAAGCAGAAAGAGGGACTGGGGCTCTTTATGATTGTACTTCCAGTTCCAAACATACACAAACCTCATTTAATTTGAGCCTCCCACTCAGGGATGCCTCTGTTCCTAATGTGCTAATGAGTCAGGTTTCTGAGGCTGCCAGGTTGAGTACTAGACTTTGGACTGGTAAACTTACCCAGGGAACGTCTTAGGGGGACTGATTGCTAGTCTTCCTGGTTATTCCCTGGGGCATGGAATCACAGAGTAGGCCACAATCCACCCTTCGGATTCAGAAAAGAGGAGATCGTAGCATCTGATTTTATCTTAGAGGGTAAGAGTTTGCAGGGGTGTTCCCAGCACAATCCAGAGCATGTACCGAAAACAGAAACAAGAGATTGAAAACTAGGATCATTTGAATTCAAAGATTCATATTCCTTCCACATCAATATGTGAAATAGAAACATGCTGTATTTACTAAACACTTGATGCTCAACATTCTTTGAAACAATTTATATTTTATTTTACCCCACAATGGCCTTTTAAGGGAAGTGTTATTTTAATGTCCATTTTACAAAGGATGTAATTAAGTCCAAGTTGTTATCAAAATTGCCTAGGGTCATACAAATAGTATATGGCCTAGGCTGTAGCTTCAGAGGATAATAAAAGCCTGTGGCTCAGTGAGTAGGGTGCTGGTCCCATATACCAAGGGTGGTGAGTTCAAACCCAGCCCTGGCCAAACTGCAAACAACAACAACAAAAATGAATAAATAAATAAATAATTTAGAAATGAATAAAACCAGAGATGTTAGAAATTTATTCTTTTGAGACCTTACCATAAGATAGCTATTGGCATCAAATCAGAAACTTGTAAGATCTGTCTCACTTTTATCTTTTTTCTTGTCTTCTTCCATGGTGATGTC